>JANHFT010003147.1:33623-49343 GCA_032467955.1 Pseudoxenodon macrops | reverse complement strand
TGGAACAAGTTGTTCTGACCTTACTGAAAGACATCTGATCCTGAAATAGATGTCAAAATATCTCTACATTAAAACATGACATACATTGAACAGTAACAACAACAAGAAAAAATGTATACATAAAGAACCAAAAAGAAGAAAAGTGACACAAACCTCTGACATTAAGCATATAAAAAAATCCATCTTGACTGGATGCTGAAAATAAAAATAAAAAAGCCTGATAAATTCTCCTCCCCTTACATAATGTGTTATAGTTATAAAATTTTGCATCCTTATTTAACATTATATAAATTAGTATTTCAGATGAGGAGGTCTCTATCTAATAATCAAATTGACTCAACATCTAATATATTATAAAAGAAAAAAAATTAAATATTCGACAGGTTAGCCCAAATATTACACTAGTCTTCAAATCCCCTTTGTTAAACATCTGTTAATCCTATTTCAAATTTCTGAATCTGTCTATCTTAGTCTTGTTACAAAAATGTCCGTCATGATGCTGACCTTTCTTCACAGCACATGGGGTCGTTTCCTTCCCCAAGGGGAGTCTGGATAAGCCCTTCCACAGTGCTCGTTTAGTCACACAAAACCCAGAGCCTTTTTGGTGTGTGTGTGTGTGTGACACAGAAGAATATGTGGTTCATTTAGTGCTTGGTGATTGCTTGAACTGGGATGGAACACTTAATCTGTGTTTACACAGCAATATTGCTGTTATGTGACCTTGGTTGACAAGAAGATCTGTGGATGGATATATTCACCTAGTAACAGAGTTTCAGGGTAAATATGGAGTGTCTAGTCTAAAATGCTAAAAACAAACAAACAATGTACACTTCCATTGTGGGTTTTGCATCCACTTTTCCTCTTGTGTGGCAGTCATTACGGGTAGTTTTTCCCTTTACTTTGTAACTTTTGGCTGTTGATCAATTCCCTCTGCTCAAAAAAACAAAAACAAAAATCCATACATTTCTCCCTGTTGTGCTGCCAAAACTGGCTTCTACTATTTGCGAAATAGTAGGGAAAAATCTGGTTGGACCAGCAACACTCATCATTACTACACTGAGCCTGTGACAGGCACAAGAGCCCCTTTCAAGGTCAGCTTTATAAACAAAGCTGCAGATCTCATCTCAAAGGTGGCCCTTTTGCTGTGGAAGAAAGTGGGTCCCTATGGGGGGATATGATATATTGCATGGCCACATCTGGAATATTGTAGTTAGTTTGTCCATTGAACTGTAGCTTTTTGGAGGAGACGGAATAGGGGTAATTGCCAGGAGTCAGGTAATTGAAGGAATTTAAAAATTGATGGAGAATTTGAAGTGATCAAATTGTTACTTCTGAATCAGGGCAGGAAACTAACTGAAATGTTTCAAAAGTTTTGTTTTGTTTTTACCGTTGAGGCATTCTTTATTCATTGGACATTTAATCAACAATCCCAATGCGAGAAAAAAAAAATAGAGCTATTATATAGGTGCAGACAGTTTGAAATAAGACTGTCATACGTGGAGTGCAAAATTCTGGGGAACTATGAGATAGCAGTAAAGGAACAGATTTCCCATCCTCTGAGCTGCCATTAAGTGGTTATCCAGATTTTTGTATACTGATCTGGTTGCTCTTGTCTCACAGAGTTTCAACTATACTTAAAAAATATATATATTGTGGAATGGGAAAAAATATGGAACAAATCAACTAAGTTCAGGATCTTGAAGCAAGAAAATGTATATGGTTTGAAATTGGAATTAAAAAAAAAAGTTTTTATTAAACAGTTTTTTAACATTAATAAATTACACAAATACAAAAGAAAAAAGAAAATATATATAAAAAAGAAAAAAACGTATACAGTTATAAACATGTAGAAAAATACATAATATGAAACAATTTTACAGCATTTCGTGTCAAAATATATATGCTACTTTCGTACTATACCATTATGTATTTGCCTTCTTATTGTTATTCTTACTGAAATTGGAATTTAAGGGCAAAAAGCAAATATAAGCGTGAGGCCAAGAGAAAAAGCCTAAAATATATACCGAAAGAACCTAAAATATATACAGAAGGAAAGAAAGTGGAGAAAGTAGAAAAAGACATTAAAACAGAACGACTGTAAGAAAAGAAGTGAAAGGCAAGTACTATATGGTGTAGATAAGGTATGAGTACATGTAGTTACCTATAGTGGAACATGATGCTGGAGGAGAAAGCTGAAACCAAACAATTGATTTAAAGAGAGATAGAAGAGATATGTTATATAAGGAAGGAGGTAAACCAGATTTCTCTGTTAAAAAATATCAAAGAGAAACAGGATGAAGCAGCAAGCTGTTGTAGGTCCACTATTTATTAATTTATATTTTTAAGGGTACATGACTACAGGTGATTCTGGCGGCCAATTAACAAAACAATACAAAAACAAGTTAAGGGAAGAACAGGAGATTCACCTGGAGAGGATAACCTTCAACCAGATCCAGTTTGGTCTAGTGGAGTGGCCTAGCTCAAGTTAGGAAACCAGGAGTGTTTTCATAGTTATTATAAATAGCTTTTGCTTCTTTGTTTTCCCTCTGGAAAACATGGACCGCTCCTAATTAAAAGGGTACGTGTCAAATTACAAGATGCTGAGTATCAGCAACTGATCTTTAGCTTTTGGTAGATCACAGGGAATTAGACGGAAAAATTGAGTTCTTGCATGTACTGTTCTGTGAAAAAGAATTTCTTCTCGCTAGGCTTTTCTGAATTTTTGTGTGTCTTTGTCCCCAAATGTTGTCATGTCAGCTTCATGTGGGTCCTACTAATATATAATGAGAGCGTGAGTGGAAAAAATAGCATCAAATTGTGATGCTTGTTTAATTTAGTCATTTATTCATTCCATAAACAAAAACATCCAACACATGATTTGCCAGAATGAAAAACCAATAGGCTTCCCAAGTTCAATTAATTCAATTAAAGAGATAACTATAACCAGTTGTATGAATATTTCATTAAACAATTGGGGTTGATTTGAGCCAATCCTGCTCTATACCTCACAGATTTTAACTTCCCACATCACAAGGTTCTCATTACATAGATTCTAGAGGCATGTTATGCTTTGGACAAAAACATTTCTGAACTTCTTTTCTAAAGATCTAGAGTTCCACCAATCCACAATCATACACATATCTTGAAATGCAAAATATTTGAAACAATCATAAATCTTTCCAGTCATTCTTTCAAAAATCACTCTTAACTGTTTAGAATAATATCATTTAAATAGTACAAAGGTTCTATTACTAATCACCAGGGACTTTCAGGCCTCTCTCATTGTGGCTAGTATTCATGAGCCTACCATTAGAACAGCACTTTATAAAATGTGGATTCTTGACAGATTAGAGTCGGTCACCAAGAACACCATTGATACTTGTGTTAAGTTATGTGTGCATGGTATTGCAGTGTTTAGGGTGCAGTATTGCAGGCTAACTGTGCCCACAGCCAGGAGTTTGATCCTGACTGGCTTAAGGTTGATTCAGTCTTGCATTCTACTGAAGTCAGTAAAATTAGGACCCAGATTGTTGGGGACAATATGCTGACTCTGTAAACCGCTTTTTAGAGGTTTACAGAGGTTTACCGCTTTACAGAGAGGGCTGTAAAGCACTATGAAGCAGTATATAAGTCCAAGTGGTATTGTATTATTATTGCTAAGTTTGCCAAGAACACTTGGATTACATTTTTTACTTTCAGAGGAATGTCCCCCACCCCCCAGGCGCATGCATGCAGGCCTCACTGAAGGCCTTGAACTTCCGGTTGGGGCGTTTTTCGCTTTCCCCAGGCTTCGGGAAAATTTTCTGAAGCCTGGGGAGGGCGAAAACGGCCTTCTGTCACCCTCTGGAAGGCCGAAAATCAGCTGGCGCGCACTGGAGCTGACATAGGGCAATGCCTCGCATGTCCTCAGATATGGCCCCGTGTGCTATCACGGTTCTAGAGAAAGATAAATCAAAACTGTTCGTGTTAGATGAGTGTCTTTATTTCACAGAAACTAAGTATTGCATTCTGCAGTTAAGAACTTCATACCAACTGTCAAGCATGGAGAAAAAAAATCTTTTTTATGGTTTGGACTTTTGCTTTATGATTTCACCTTGCTTTGATGTCTCAGGACCTGGATGACTTGCCATCATTATAGGAACCATGGATTCTGTTGAAGGGTATCATGTCTTCTGCCCATCAGCTGACGTGCATGTGAATGGGGCATAAGCAACAAGATAATAGTCCTAAATATATAAATAATTCTATGAGACTGGATGAACAAATGCACAGTTTGGAATAGCCAAGCCAAAGATCAGAGCTAAATTCCGATAGTGTGACGAGAAAGGAACTGATCCCGCTAGAAAAATCGTACAGCTGACTTTGCTAATATGAAATATGCAAACATCGTACAGAGCAATGTGACAGATAAATCCCCAATTACATGAAACAGTTATGTGCTATTATTGCAGCTTAAGGTGGTTCAATCATGCATGCCGGATGACTTTATTTTTGAACTAAATAAATGAATAAATGAAGTAAACCTCTCAGGTTGCCTTTATATATTGGTAACACATAAAGGAACAAGAAATACACTACAGACTAGTATGGTAGAGCAGCCTTGAAAGCCTTGGAAAGAATATTCAAATTTCATGATATATCTACCGGTATATCTATAAAGATCAGATATGATGTTCCCTGTGACTCTCTAGGGGAAGGGGAAGTTGGACTTTAAAGAAGATAGGAAGAGAAGGAGAACCAACAGCAGAATGCATGGACTCGGTTACAATGGCAATGGGTTTACCATTGGAAGACTTGAAGGACCAGATTAGGGAGTGATCATCATGTAGAAAATCTACATCAGGGGTGTCAAACTCATGTCGTCACAGTGACGTCACAGTGACGTATCATGACTTTCCCCCCTTCGCTAAACCAGGCGTGGACATGGCTAGCGGGGGATGCATCTGGCCCATGGGCTGTGAGTTTGACACCCTTGATCTATGTGGTCCCTAACGGTTGATACCAACTTGATGGAGCATAATCAATCAGTCAATATCCACACTCAGTAACAAAGATCTACAAACATTGGGAAAATCCAAAAAGAGTTATGTGTGGCTGGATAGGCAGTTACCTTGCCTGCAGGATGATTCAAACACCTGGCTTTTGAATGGAAGCCCAGTTTCTAATGAATATGCATAGCATAATTTATTTTCTAGATTCAAGTGAAGACATGCTGAATTGTAACAGGTTTGCAGTCCTTCCCAGGAACCAGGAGTATTATTAAATTGAGACCGCCTACTCAGAATACCCATGGAAATGTTTTTATATTAAATTGAATAGCCCATCTAATTGCATAGGGGCTCCAGTGGTTTTGGGAGAGACATTTTCCGATATTTGATATCTAAAATGTGTTATTTTTTGGTTTCAGATTGAACCTGAAACATTCAAGGAGATGTGGCCTAAATTGGCATCACTTTTGAACTTTGGTTTCTCTGGTGTGCTGAGCAGAGAAAACAAAGAATGGATAAACTCTGCCTTTCTGCCCAGAGACTGAGTCCTTTTAAACTTTGCAACCACACTTCTCATGACTGTGCCCCAGTTTTGACTCAGTCTAAATCCAAGAGAGACACGTTTTAAGAAGAGCTCCTAAGAGCAAAAAGGCAGAATTAAATTCTTTGGATTCTCAGCGGTTTTTCAGCACGATGAGTTTTTTGGGCGAGCAGTATAGCTGCCGCAGCAATCAACTGTTTGGCATGAGAATGGCACAGATTTAGCAAAAGATCAGCTGCCTTTTGGAGAGCAGCGTGGTTTTCGGAACAGCATGGGCAAGTATTAAGCGCTTAATCAATTGGTTCAGTGGGGGAATGGAACAGCTCCAGTCAGCTGTTTTATGGCAACAGCACTGTTTTTCGAGTGAGCAAGACTGCTGCCTAAGCAATCAGCTGTGTTTCTGCAAACGAATTGCCCCAACGGCTGGCTTCCCCTTGGATTGGCACAGCCACTGCAATGATTAAGTTCGATCTGGCATTGCTGTAGAGCAACGTGGTTGGATCTTATTAAGCTCGATCCAGCATAGCCGTAGAGCAACGTGGCTGGTGTCTTTGTTCCGCCACCCCCCTCCATCTTCCGGCTCATTCAAACAGCCAACGTTTGATGCGCTTTTCAGAGGCAGACACCCTGGCACCTCCCTTTTTTAGTGGAAAGCATGGTGTTTTTTAAGAGCTAATAGCCATGTAGAATCTGATTAATGTCAGAATCTTAACATTAATGTCATGTGAACTTAGAGTAGCAATCTGACATAGTCCTTTCTAAGGATCTGGTATTAGGTAATGGGGAAGACCTACTAAGAGCCCATAGAGGTGCTCCTTTTCAGAAGTAAGGGTACTTCTAATCAGATCATGTGCGTTGAAGGTTCTTACGTGCAGCAAAAGGAGATATCACACCACACAATTATTCATATGGGCTGCTACTCAGGTTATGGTCATAATCTATCTTTCAATATAAAAAATGAGTGCTCTCAAAGGGAATCACAATTAGAATCTCCAGATGGTGAAAGTCAAACTGAAATGCTTAAACTATGTTAACTTGTTCTATTGTGTTCCATACAGTAGCTGGGCATCATTTTGAATTCAAAGGAAGAAAAAAAAAGGTACTTTAGGGCGTGTGCTACGTTTATCTAGCATTAGCTGATGTTTATCTGTGTGATGTTTATCTGGCATTCAAATGCAGATTCTTAAAGCAACCATATTTTTCTCCCCTGGATTGTACCTCAGCCGTCCTCAGCTTAGCATCAGCCTGAGAAAAGGTGTGTTAGAATTAAAGAGTTGTTGACAGGCACTACTGGTATCTGTATGCTGATCCCAGTTCCACAGCAACTTTTTCTCTTCAAATCCAGTAATCTATAAGGGCTAAGATTGTAGCTCTGAGTGTAATTGTAGTGAAGCAAAGCCATTTTATTTTATCAAACTGATACCTGAATAAATAAGATTGTGATGCTATTCTGGGTTTAGTTATTGCTTTGCATGTGAATTAAATAACTTGGCTATGGCAACTGTTCTTTCTCAGCTTTATCCCTCCCCTCCCCCCAGTATAGCACGGAAATAAAACTGGATCCCTACATGATACTTAATACAAGTTGCTAAACCATGTCTATTGCGTAAGCTGTATTTTACTGTGTTCCCACAGCATGCTAAACCATGAACAAAATCTGGCACAGTGTATGGACCAGACCATTGTACAAACTTGTAAGATTACTGAGATGTTGTTTGTAAAACACTTTGAATAACCCAAATATTAAATGTACACTAAGTGTTATGTAATGGTACTATCCTCCTTGCTCAACCCTTAGTCCATGTTTGGTGTATTTGACAATAGTAAGTTGTTTGGCAATGTCTTCATCTAAAAATTTTTTTAAATCTTATCTTCATAGACCAGGAATCTCCCTTCCAATTATTGTTCCTGTTTCGTTTTTTTAGAGGTCAGCCCGGTTGAAAAATTGCTGAGGATTATATGTGGTTGTTTATTATTTTAAAAATTGAGTATGTGTGTATGTGTAAACTTGATTCTTAGCACTCTGCCACATCTGCCAGTCCTGTAACTTTGACAGTGGCTTCATTTGCTGAAAATCAGTGCTTCAGTTGCACTTGGCATCTGCCAACTCCACCTGTTAGAGACCGAGTTTGTGTTGCACTTAGTGAGTTGAACAGCTGTCTTGTCAGGCAGCTGGAACTAAATTAGCAGCATGACCAAATAGTTAATCTCTGAAGCTTCCATGATGTGGCCTTAGGTCACCTCTTGATTTAACAAGTAAGCCCCACTCTTTTCCTTATTAGCGGCCACCCAACTTGCTTTGTGCTCAGAGATTTTGGAATGTCAAGTGCATCTGCCTGTCATAAAAATCACACACAAGTTACTACCGTGCTCCAAATAATACTGCTGCAACAGGATGAGTGAAAAGAAAAAGACTCTTAATTTATGAAATTTATTTCAGGGAATAGATATATATATATCCCATTTTCCCATTTACAAATATTTAAGAGGCTAACAAACAATCGCAAAGTAGCATTATCAGGGCTGTCAAACTCACTTTCATTGAGGGCTGCATCAAGGTTGAGTTTGACCTCGGGAGCCTGAGGTGGGCCTGGCCAGGGAGGGCATGGCCAGCTCAGCATCACTTGTGTCAGGGGCACCTGTGGTGGCCTGACTGCTCTGCCAGCGTAAACGGGCTCCCAAGCTCTGTTTTTGGCTGTGACGGCCGCCTGCAACCCTCCTCCAGCGAAAACTGAGCTCGGAAGGACTGCAAGCAACCCTTCCGAGCTCCGTTTTCATTGGCAGAGGCATCGTGAGCTGGTCCTTCACTCTTTCCAGGGCAGCCCCGCGTGTCTGATTTAAGCACTCCGTGGGTTGTATCCAGCCCCCAGGCCTTGGGTTTGACACCTCTGCTTTAAATAGTCTTTCCCAGACAGGTGTTCTCCAAATATTTTGGGCGTGTTCGTCTCCAAATTTCTAGGTAGGCCAAACAAATCACATTATGGGTTAGTTCGGTGTTTGCACTTGACCACCAGAATGTATTTCTTTGTAAACATGCATCAAATTGTTTAGAGACTTCAATTTTCAGAATTCTCCAGCTGGCTGGGAAATTCTAGGAGTTGAAGTCCACGCATCTTCAAACTGCCAAGGTTGAGAAACGCTGCTCTAAAAAGATGGTCAGAAATCCCCCTCAGTGGATTGCTAATCACCCAGAGATCTGATTTCACCATTGCTAGAGATGGCAACGGGGTCATTTCCTTTTAGGAGCCTTTTGCTTCAGATGTTTCTGTGTTTATTCCTAACTTCAGTACAGAAAGTTCTGCCACTTTTTTTTTTAGAAGGAAGAACAAGGGTAACTAACATCATTAAAAATCTGCTCTTTGTTTTTTCTCTACAAATGTATATGCCACAATTTTTTCATAACATTTGTCCTTTATCACTCCTCCCCTCCCCAATCGTTTTAGAAAGAATTTGTGGGACTCTTGAGATTTGTCCATAAATTAAGTTTGCAATGGGCAGCTGACTGGCTTTAGTTCAGTTCTTTCTTATGTCTACAATAAAAAATATTACAGGCTTAGCTCATTTGTCATGAGCAAATTCTGGATGGGCTGTGGACTTATTTTTCTGTACCTTTTTCCTTGCCATTGCATCTCAAAGTGGGTTAGCGTAAAAATAATAATAAAATGTAATACAGTACAATGAACGAAGTGAAATAAAAAAAAAACATATTAGAAAGGGGTTGCAAATAATCCATAGTATAGGAAAGAGCTAAATATAGAAATAAATTAATGGATAGTTAAAAGATGTAATAGTACACTGGTTCATACAGATGGAGTGGGTACCTGGGCAAATCCTGCAATAAGCAATCTGATTGCATTTTGGTCCAGTTGCAGCTTTTGGCTCAGGTGCAAGTGTAACACAAAATGTAACACGCAAATGTATACATGGAATGCAAGTGACGTCACATGTGTCATACCAAGTGTCTGTGGCTCTACATCAGGGGTGTAAACCCAAGGACTGAAGTCTGGATCCAGCCTGCAGGTGCTTAGATCTGGCCCATCGGGCCTCCCTGGAAACAGTGAAGGACAGGCCCATAGTTCTTTTCTCTGCAAAAATGGAGCTTGTGAGGGCCTTGCGCGGTTCCCTGGGCTCCATTTTCAGCTGCGACTGGCTTCTGCAGCCGTCTACCAGTGAAAATTGAGCCTGGGAGGGCCGTGCATGGTCCTTCCAGGCTCCATTTTCTCTGGCAGAAGACTACAGGACTTTGAGCTGGCCATGTTCACCAGCCATACCCATTCGGTCCCCCGAGGTCAAAACCCTGATGCGGCCCTCAATAAAATCGAGTTTGACACCTGTGGTCTACATAGAGAATATTAGAGTGATCTAAACATGAGGTTTCCAAAATGTGAGCAGAGTTGTCCCTGCCCAATTAAGGGTATATAGCTGAGGTACCAACCAAAGTTGGTAATGGTTTTTGGCTGTAAATATTACTTGGGCCTCCAGTGACCATGATCACTCTAGGGATATCCCAGACTTGCTCTTTGGAGTAAGGATAATCCGTTTAGATAAAGAGCATCTAATGATTTAGGCACCAGGAGATTATGAGTTCTAGTCCTGTTTTGGGCATGAAAGCTGGCTGGGTAACTATGGGACATGATGTCATGGTCAGGTGAAAGGCAGGTCAGTCAATTCCTGTCATAACCAAAGGATCAACTCTTGAGTTGAAGCAAAAAAACAAAACAGCAAAACAAAACACAAGTGGAGTATATACTTGCAAGAAAACGCTAGGAAGAAAAAAACTTTTTTAAAACCATGCTACCTGTGAAAAACCACTCACAAAACCTATCAATTCCCCCTATTATGCATTCTCATGGTTCAGCACACGTGTAGCCTCTCTTGATTCTGTAGTAATGGATAGATAAACTGTTTTCAGCCTATTGTCTGATGATCTTCCCCAGCAGCTTTGTAGACAAAGCCATTAGGGACAAATAGTCATAGCATGCCTGCCAGGATGCAGAGACATAAACATACAATATGAATCCCCTCTTGCCATTCATATAGAACACTTAACAAGGTTGGTGAATTAACTTATTTTCTGGATTGCATAATACGGTACATTCTACCTTGAATGGAATGAACAATGTGAATTTATGCAATTCATCAAACCAGAATAAAAAATGTAACCCAAATTAATATTAACTTAGTTAGCATGTTTAATACCAAATTTACTAAATATTTGCTTGTCCTAATTAAGCTTGTTGTCTGAATTCGCTATTGAGACTATCCCACCAATAAGAGCAGTCTCACCAGTACAAGTGATCATTAGCATTAATCAAGATACACTTCCTGTATTTTCTTCGGCAGGAGATTATCCGACCAACTAAATAGGATTTTGTTCCAAAACCAGACCTCAACCCAGATTTAAATGAGTGAGATAACCCTTGCTTTTCTGATAATGACTCTTCTCCATCACAAATGGTGATATCCAAATTAAGTATTCTGTAGATACTGCATTGTTTGCCTTCCAGGCTAAATTATAAACACAATTTCAGTGCAGTTCCTAGTTTTTATCTATAAATGAACGATGGTGGTAATTTAGCAAAATACATGGATATTTTGTTTAGGAAATAATTTTTTCCCCTCAAGATGTTTTCGTTAAATGACCTGATTAGTCTAGGAGCAAGAACTGTCATTTGATTGACAGCTGTGGTTAAAAAGCCAGTTAGTGTGCTCTTTTTCTTAACATATTAAAGATTTCTTCTCATACAAGACTGCAATCTCAGATTTTCTGAAATGTGCCATCCATGGTGTTAAACGGTGATTTAGAACAAACTTTCCTCAATCTGATACCATCCCAGATGTGTTGGGGTTGGCTAAGAATTCTGAGAATTGCAGTTCTGTAATAGCAAGATAACACGAGAATGACGGGATCCTAATCTCAAAGATCGAAGGGATAAGTGTTCTCTATTAAGATAAATGCTTATAGTAATCCATCTGCCTGTACATTCCAGATGTATTGTGCTTGATGTTGTTTTAATGTTGCATATTAGCCTAATGTGCAAAGTCATCCACTGGGCCTTGTTAAACAAACTATAAATAAAACAGCCTACAGTTATAAATATGTATCTCTATTTGCCATAGTTGGTTGGTTAATAGCTAAATACAGCATTAAAATATTTAGAAACTTATAAAATGTGTAATAGTGATGCTCAGTATTATCTGCAGTTTATGAAGTATGCATAAACCAAGAAAGACCCGTTGACCAAGTTTAATTTACCATATGTTCCTGGTCACACCCCTGATATGCCAACCAAAAATAGGCTATGTAGGGCTGTATACAAGTAGCAGTTTCTGTCTTAACCACAACCCATTTGTAGGTGGAAATTTGACAGAGGAACTTTACAGCTAAGAAAATTAGATAGAAGAGAAGCTACCACTGGTGGTTAATTCTTGCATAGTTTGCAGAGGCAATCTATGCCTCTGCAAACTATGAGTTGAATGTTATCTTTGGGGCCAAATTATATTTGCAGAAATGTATAGGTTTAGGCAATGTATGTTCAGGATATGGCAAAGTTAGTACAGAGTGTTTCCCTGTAGTGATGAACCATGTGTTTTGATATCATATCTGAACTAACTCATATAGTAGTCTGTTACAAAGTATTTACCAGTATCATCTAACACTCATCAAAATTATTTTAAAACCTAAAACTACATGCAGTCTTTTGATACCAGTTACCATTTTTACAAAACATTAAAGGTTGTGTGCCAGGCAACCTTGCCTTTTGATTAAAAAAAAAAAAGAAATTTACAGGCAATGAAAGAGTTTTCATGGGCAGAAAAGTGGGTTGTGCAATTAGCCTAAAAATTGCTCTGTGATTATGATAATTGTTTTTTATATTCCTCATAACTGATCAGCAGAGATTATTGGGGGTGGGGTATATTTCTAAGGATGCAAGACATCTTTTGCTTGCTGTAAATTCAACACTAGCGAGTAGAAATGAAAGAAATTCAAAAAGCAAAGTGTTGTGCTAGGCAGTAAGTGTAATATGTAGTTTGACCACCACTTACCAAAAAAGTATGATTACCACAGCAGATTCGTTTCCCCTTTTCTCCCTTTATTTGTAAAGCTGCAGAAGTGTGTGAATTGATTTCCTGATGCTGTAGATTTATCGTCCTTCATGAAACAGCCAGTATAACAAAACAAACCATATGAAGGAAATTTGAGCACTATTACATATAACACATTGGCCTGGGTTTCTATGGGGAAGAGAAGTAGCATTACTTGAATTGTTACATGAGGAGTGTATTTGCATGAAATACTATTGTAGTTTAGGACTAACAGTGGATAAGATACTTTCTTAGCAAACAAACAAGAAGTCCTGTTTTCTCAGTCATTCCATTTAGTTGGTACCTGCTCATCTCTCTTTACAGTGGATGGCTGGAGACTTTCTTTTTAAGCACAAAAAGTGAGAGAAGCTGTGGTGCTCAGTGTAGTATTCTGGGGAAGGCTGTCTGGGAGCAGCAAAGATGCAGTTTTTAATTTTGAGTCTCTTTCTGGAGTCCCTATCATTTTCTTAAAAGAATAATGAATGCTTAAAAATATAAAATAATAATTTGTTTTGAACCAGATGATACATTATGCTAGGGTTCAGATTAACTGACCTAAGATAAGTTCTGATTGTAGGTTGTGTTTGCATTATAAAGCGTATTTGCACTTTACTCATGGCTCCCTAAATTTATTTTTGTGTGGTTGATGTGAGTGAATTCCATAAACTAGCACATTAGGCTAAAATATGATGGGCATAATTTATTTAACCAAGCCATTTCTAGGTCCAAAAACTAGAATGCAAAACAGAATCCTAGGCAGTTTAGGACATAAAATCATTCAAATCCCACGATACCTTCCCATGGCCAGAAGTGTAATTACCCTCTTGTCAGTCTTCCAAAGAAATGAGGATGCAAGGTGCTCCATTATAAAGCTTGTTGACCCAGCCTGACAATGACGGAACATGTGTCTCAAACTGATCTCCTGTATTGCTCAAGCTGTTGCCACTGACTTTTGTCTGGTCAATGGGGAAGAGGCCCATAATGTAATGAAGAGCTTACAGAGATAACTGGCAAAATTTGAGGAAGTAGGTGGGACGTTGCATTTCTCAAAACAAAGAGATCCATTGCCACAGTTGCTGGATTGCCAGATCCTGTAAGAAATTGCTAAGACTGGGTAAAAGGTTCACTAGGTTAAGTAAATTGCACAAAAACACCCTGTTTAATTGGCTTTCATTTTGGTACTCAGTGACTTGTACTTTCCGCAGTTAACTCGGTGACACAGATTTACGCAACATTTTGAGCCATAAATTAAATGTATTGGCTGAGTCTGTAGTGAGCCGCAAACAACAGTAAACCAACAACATTTTTATGTAACTTCCCTAAGAGCATTGTTGATGAGCACGTTAGAGATGTACAATTGCTATCATTATGCATAATTTAAGCCATCTTTTGAGTAAATGTCACAGGGATCGTGAATCATAGGCATAATCCACCATAAATCACAAGTAAGAGATGGTGACCTTTTCACTGGTGGGTTATTTGCAAGAGTGATCTGAATAGGTCCCTAATCAAGGGCACTCTCTAAAAATGCTTATTATACCAAGAGACTTTCCTTGTGCATGTGACATTTGGATTTCCCCAATTTCTTCTTGCAACATTTTTACTTGGTGCCTTAAATAATTACTGAGATGATTAGTTTTCCAGGCATCAAATTATGAGTGAAGCTACAAGGAAGACCCCTTTGTTAAGAGCCCACACAAATTTGGTCTTAGCATATCGGATGAACATGGCTATTATAGTTTTCAACCTTTGGCTTACAGTTTAGTCTGTTAAATGAACCGAAGCCTATTGTGGTTTATTTGATATAATAATAATATATCACCATAATCTTATGTGTTTTTTTCAAATGTAAAGATCTGCTACAGGGAAATCTGACCAGGATTTGGACTCACAAGGGAAAGAATTTACGGTACAAATTTAAACTTGATTTTCTTAGTTGCACTTTGTGGAAATGGTTTTATTCCATTTCACCTAAGTGACTTTAGAATTTAGATGGAAATTGTTCCATCTAAAACTGTGCTTACATACTGGAATAAAAATCCAGTTGGCATTTCTCCCAGTATTTGAATGAGAAGGAGGTTTTTGCTAGCCATGATAGAAGAGGAAGGGTTAAACTTTACTCATTGGTTCTAATCATGCTCAGCTACCCTTTCCACTTTTTTGCTGATGTAAAAACACTAATAGAATTTAAAGTAACACTTTTAGTGTCACGTACATAGCTTGGTCAGACAGTATCAAGCGCAATAAAACAACAGAGAAAGCAATAGCCTGCCACATAGATGAGTGCTGTGATTGAATGTATTGTCTATTGATCTGTGGACTAAATAACACATTCTAGTGTGTAGGGATGTGCAATCAGATAGAGGAGGCAGGCAGATTCTTGGGCACTAAAGAGAAATTACTAATCTCTTGACGAAGATAAGCTACTTCTTGGGTGGCTGTTTATATACTGACTTCTAGGTTGCTCCTCAAAATAGTCTCAGAATGACTCATGTCAATCGAAGTAAAATACCGAGAATAAATAACACAAAATTGAAAATAATAAAGATTCAAGATTGGATAAACCTGGTCTCAATTAAAATATTGTGATTTTAACTGATATTCCTTCCCAAACTAGGAAGGAAGTGATAACTGAAGTTAAAGAGTGATAGTTCGATTTCACAGTTGCTTTCTGCTCAAGAAAGATACTCATCCTTTATCTGAAAGCATTTCAAGGATCTTCATTTATTCAGAGGAGTAGAGCGTTGGGGGTGAGTGAGGAATTTGGAGACAGAATTGTTTCCAGCTCTCCTGGTTTTTGTTAGGAATTATTTGTCATATGGGGGTTTATTGCTTCATGACCTGTTGCTTTGCATGTGTGCATGAGCCATGAAGATCAGTCACTTTGTTAAGGTATCTATATATTCTTCAGTCACAATGCTTGCTGACTACAAACCACTTGGTCATAATATACAGTTATGGTTGGATCATCATTGTTTACTTTAACAGTGATTTGTCAAATAATGTGTAACTTGTGTTCACATTGTTCATTTTATTTATTTATTTATTTATTAAATTTTTATACCGCCCTTCTCTCGAAAGACTCAGGGCGGTGCACAGCCAGCA
>JANHFT010003146.1:138671-164121 GCA_032467955.1 Pseudoxenodon macrops | reverse complement strand
CTATTCTATTCTATTCTATTCTATTCTATTCTATTCTATTCTAAAATTACTATAAAATAGTAAAAAAGTGCATCCATGGAAACTCCTTAGTTGTCAAAGCAGTGGAAAGCCTTAATATGCTCATTTGGGACAGAATCAGAAAATACACTTTTTTTCTCAGATTAAACCAACCTGTACCCTCTGTTTACACAGGCAAATCTACTAGTCTTCTGAAAGATGACTGAGCACAGGTTTCATAACAAGCCTAGTAGTTTTCCAAAAGACCAGGTACCAGTATGGATTTTGCTTCAGCCTAAGTCAAAATGGTAATGTTGACTTATTTTCTTTAAAACATTCATTAAAGTTGTACAGAGTTGGATTCAAGTTGCAGTCATTTGTTCAATTTGGCTAATCAATCCAACCAATAATCCCTATCAACTTAGAAAATTGAGTCAATGCAATGCTTTGATTTGAATTGTCAAATATGTTTGGATATATCCAGTTTGATAAATTGCTTTGACTTTCAATTTGATTATGAAACTTGGTTTGCTTCAGGCATTCAGTCAAACTGACTTTGAATTTTAAGTATCTAATCAAAGCTTTGATCAGTTCTATTATTCATTCATTCACATCCATGGATCATAAATAAGTTTCTCATTTTACATTGTTTAAACCTTTTCCATTCACCATGCTTCTCAGAAGATATAATAATTACATAGATGCTTGTTTGCAAATATAATTATACTTCCTGATTAGATTAAACAAACAAATACAAAGCCCTTATCATAAGTAAATTCAAATACAATAATGTTATCTATTGAGTTCAGAAAAGTAAGTCCCATGGGTTTGATATGTTTCCAGAACATATAAATGTCCAAGTATAAGTAATATTTGATCAAACCAACTCAGAACAAATGGGTTATTCAACCTAAAATTTCCTGTTCCTTAAATTTGCCAAACCATGCTCCTCATGAAGTGGAAACATAATCAATATTGAACATAGATCCAAACAATAGGACATGAGGTGTGATCTTCATATTTAAATGTTTTGTTATTGCCATAGGTTTTTTTCATCCAGCAAGATAGAAAGCATCCATATTTCTCAGAGATAGTCAACTGAACATCTTTACTTTCTGTGTAACAAATCTATGGTTCTGTTTGGTTTGGTTTGTTGTTTTTCTTAGAAGAGTTGCCCTAGCCTATAAACTGGATTCATTTTACCTGGTGCAAATGGAACCAATAGTCACAAAGCAAAGAAACTGAGTTTCAATCCTTTATTGCTGCACAAAATTAAAGAGAAGTATGCTCAACATCCAAGTCCAAATGAAATGTGCCTGCTGATATTCAACACACTGTTTTTATATAATAAAACAGCATATACTCTACACATCAGAATATCCTGATATTTCATCACTTGTTCCTGATTTAGTGAAGTCATATTCTTCACTATACCCTAACATCCCATAATAAGCATGGGGATACACTTAATTAGCTAAGTGGGTGTGTTTTTTAATATACCAATGATGAATTTGTTACCACTGGGCCTTTGTTCAGACTTTCTTAACCACGGCTTAAGCAAAATGTCACATTACCTTTCCTTGTTCGAAATAATGGGCCAATTTGCAAAATTTGTTACCTTATTACAGACCCTCACTTGATTGTCTAGACTAACCCTTCTTATAAATGATCATTAGTTTCTTCTGATAAGTGTCAAGGTAGGTGTTCACTAACTGTTGATTCTAACAATATCAAGCAAAGCATAGACAAAGTGATTAAAATAGATCTGAACAAAGCAAATTTGTAACTTATAAAATTTCTTAACTGTTTTGTTAGTAGGTTAATAGCCTAAACTCTCAGAAGTACTGAAAAACCTGCTGTTTGAAGAGATGCATATTCATTTTCTCGCCTCCTAAAATGGGACTTTCAGTTCAGAATCTTGCTAGACTATGTGGAAAGACTACAAAGAACCTCCCAACAATCCTACTTCGCTTTTATTAGATTTTTATTCCACCGTTAAAAAAATATATTTTGGGAACATTTCGTGGTGGAAAATCTTTGTACTACTACTGCCTCCTGTTTTCCCCATGACTGCAACTCTGAGAAGTGGGTTGGGCTGAGAGAAAGTAAGTCACTCAGCTGGCTTTCATGCCCAAAGGAGCACTAGAACTCACAGAATCCTACATTCTAGGCCAGGGGTGGCAAACTTGTGTGGTCACTGTGCTATCATGTGATGTATTGAGACTTTTTCTCCTTTGCTAAACTGGCCGTGGCCTTGGCCAGTGCATCCAGCTCATGGTTCACAAGTTTGATAGCCCTGTTCTAGGCCAATACCTTCAATAATAAACCCAACTGACTCTCAGCTTCATTAGCAGCTACTAGAGCCTACTCTATATGGGAAAAAGTAAACTTTTGGTACTTGGGTTCCAAGCTTGATGTACCAAAATTGGCACTTGCCTTGTTAGGGCACTGAATTGACATTCATTATACTTGAGGGACTGAAACAGGTTGTAGCTGCAGTCATGCAGACATATTTTTCCCCCTATCCCTCTCACTCAGGCATTCATGCATTCATAGGCATCCAAGATGGTGTTCTGGTTGTCTGGCTAATTGAGCCACTGGTGTTTTCAAGGATGTCTATAGGTATCCCAACCCAGACACTTAGCTTAGAAAAGCAAATGCTAGCGTGGAGTGAAAAAGAGGGCAATGTGGCAGAAAACATACATTTTCTGAAGATTGGCGGTCTGTTGTAGCACCTTACCAAAAAAGTTTCCTCTCATATATGGAGGGGAGCTGAATTTCTTTGATAGGCAGCTCTTTCTGATAGGCCAGACCCCGGAAGGAGCTGAAATCATAGCAGAAATCAGAGAGTCAGAATGGTAAGATAAGGACATGGGTTGGCAGGCACTGGACAAGTGTCCCTCCACTCAAGACTTGTGAGTATTAACAAAATAAACATTAAAAGGCTAAGTATGAAGGACACGTCACCTTTTCAAAGCTGAGAATGGTGAAATTGACTTAGATTGCTAGAGCAATAGCCTTGGGAAAGGTATATTTTGCAATAAAGTGTTTTGTGCAGATTTGCTATGTTTTGGTATATTTAGTCTGTGGAGAGCAAATAACCCTCACAATACATTTAAACCATTTATCATAATTTAATTTCTGGTAGTAATGACATGTACCAAGTAAACTATTTTTCAAAGGAATAAGAGGCATTTTACCATCCTTCACAGTTAACGTATAATTTGTTTTCTATTTTTATCTCTTTGTATATCACTACTGTTTTATTTATTTGGTTAATTTTGTGTTAGGTGAAACTCCTTTGGATCATAAACTCAACATTATTCATGCTCAGTGAGTTCAACTGAGTTTATCCCCATAAAGTATTTAATCATTGCCTCGACCACCTGATTTTTTTCTTTTATTTTTAACATATATTCAAGCCATCTGATTAGTTAATAAACAATGCTGTCCACAATTAAATTAGGTGGGGAAAATGTATATGAATGATGTACAGAAACAAAAACCTGTGATTTAAAATACTTTGCATTTTACCTGTATACCCAAAATTCTCAGATTCTATTTCTTTTATTTTCATTAAAAAAACTCTCATCAAATACCTTTGGTGGACAACTCTAGGTGTATCTACCAGTATAATATGGAGTAAAATAAATGTCTTTGGTACTAAGCAGATTCCTGTATTCCTTAGCTGATCTAATGCAATGCTAGGATAATTGTTTCAGGTATCCTAAATTCAACTTTTGACACTTCCAGTCTTTGTGAAATGGAAGATCTGTTTTTCAGGCAATATTAAGGTAGTCAAATTGACTAGAGTCAAACACATCTGGACAGGGGAAACCTTTACTTTTTAAAAATATATTCCTAAGAAGATGATGAAATGTCAATGAGTAGCATGCAAGAACATTTGAAATGCAAATTTGTATTGTACAAATGTATAGTTGAGAAATTGCAAAGTAACCTATCCCTATGTGTTAAAAGTGGCTGATATTGAACACACTTTTATTTTGGGAATCAAAGCAGGCCCTGTTATTAAAATGACACTGACTCTACCTTTTAAGTTATAAAACAGCACATTTCTCAGAAGAACAGGTGAATTGCATTCTTTATGGAATCAGAATCAATGCATAGCTGTGCTTAAAAAGGAAATGACTCAACATTTCAAGAGATAGATTTTGAATGGGGAAAAATCATTTTTTGCTAAAATTAGCAAAATTGGGATTTAAAAATATTTGACTTCCCCCAAGTTATTATAGAGAGCCAATTTGATGTTAGATGCTAAGGAAGCAGGCTAGAAACTACTTGTGTCTACTTGTGTCTTAGGCACGAAACCAAGCAAGCGACCTTGAGCCATTCACTTACTCTCACCCCTAGGAAAGAGACAATGGAACACCTTCTGAAAATCCTTGTGAAGAAAACTACAGAATTTAGTCCAGGCAGTTGCCAGAAGTCAACATTGACTCAAAGCCACGCACACAAAAAAGTTGTTATAACTCTGTTGTAAAATGTGCAGATTTTCTCTCTCTTCTGAGGCTATGTAGAATATTTCATTTGGAGCACTTGTCCCTCTGAGGTTGAATTCTACTGGATGGGAAGTCAGTACTAAAGGCATGTGGTGTAGAAAGATGGTTATTTATGGTTTTGAAGGATGGTGATATATACATTGACATCCATTTAATTTTTTTTAATGTAACATTTTCCTATTCAGAAGCTGATTCTTCAAAGCAGCAAGTAGTTTTAATCTTTCCTATGTGAGATGATAAGGGATACGGTGGCTCAGTGACTAAGACACTGAGCTTGTTGATCAGAAAGGTCAGCAGTTCAGAGGTTCGAATCCCTAATTCTGCATAACGGACTGAGCTCCCGTTACTTGTTCCAGCTTCTACCAACCTAGTAGTTTGAAAGCATGTAAAAATGCAAGTAGAAAAATAGGGACCACCTTTGGTGGGAAGGTAACAGCGTTCCATGCACCTTTGCTGTTTAGTCATGCTGGCCACATGACCATAGAGAAGTCTTCAGACAGCGCTGGCTCTCTGGCTTTGTAATGGAGATGAGCACTGCCTCCTAGAGTTGGGAATGACTAGCACATATGTGTGAGGGGACCCTTTACCCTTATGTGAGATGATTATAGTAAAAAGGAAAATATGTTTCAACAATTTGTTATTTCTATCCCAAAATAACATTAGGAAACATAAATGTGTGGTTTTGGGTCACATTTTCCTTTTTTTATGGTAATATTTTTATTGCACCCTGTAAACCCCTTGCTACTTGATTTACCACTGTTTTCAAAGAGAGTTCTTACACATAATAACACATTCATATTCCTGCCATTTTGCTGTTGCAATCTTTTGTTTAAATCGATTTCTACCTTAATTCAAAATTGCTAAAATCTCTCTGTAGATCAGTAAAGCATATACAGTATTTTTCATCACTCCTCCCCCACCTGAAAAGAAAAGAAAAAAATCCTGAAAGGAGATAATATTGGTAAATAAAATGAAATTCCTATCTTCCTACTTATGATTTCTTAAGGGCACATAGCTGATTTAATTTTATAGTCATATTCCAGTAATTACTGAAGGTGGAACTGTTGTGATAAAATCAGGTATTATTGGCTATAAGCTAAATGAAAAGCTTCTCAACTTCATTCTGCATAAATTGTGCATTATTACTCATTTTACTTCATATTAAATTACCATAGCAACTCCACTCGCTTTTCTGCTTTGCTGCCTGTAGTTTTTATCCTGTCTCTTCTCTTTGTAAAAATTTTCTGAGGAAAAAACAACAATTCACCAGTAATATAAAGTACAAGATGGAAACTTGGGACTTCGAACAGTATGTTCAAATAGGTCAGCTGAATCATAAGAAGGGGCATTGTTGTTGTTGGTTTCTGAGGTTGGTTTTTTTTCTTGCAGACATTTCATTACCCAAACTAGGTAGCTTCATCAGTGCTAGGAAATGAGTCACTTGGAGTAGGACTCACGCCATAGAATTATACTACATTTCACTCTTGATGTAAAATGGCAATTACTAAAAAAGTGAAGCTAGTAGTGCAGGAATTGTTCACAACTGTTTCCACAATGATGCATACAATTATGTAATATTTTCTCTTTTATGAGGACTGCTGGCAATCTCTTGAGGGTTTAAAATATGAAAACAAATTGGTAGATCAGAAATTCCTGATCAACACTATGCTTGATTATTTCAACAATAATCAAGCATGGCAAAAATTAAAGTTCTCAGTAGTTTAAAAGTTCAGCAAGTAGTTGCAAATGTCTGAAATGAAATTCAAGAACCAGCGTGATTGTATATTATGCCAGAGTATGGCCTCTATTTCTATTATATTATTATTATATTGTAGGAGCATTGTAGTGATCTAGTGGTGAAGATACTTGCCTCCCACTTGAAAGGGTGATAAGAAAAAAAGAAGGGAAGGAAGGAAGGAAGGAAGGAAGGAAGGAAGGAGGAGGAGGAGGATGGAAGGAAGAAAAAGAAATAAATAAATCTATGCCTTAGAGAACAAGGCTTAAAATCTGTGAAATCATGCAGAATCAGAATCTACTGATCTCTTTCCTCTTACAAAATCTCAGTTTAATAGCACAAAGCTACATATGATTCAGAAATGAAGGCCACTGAATTCAAATGAGTTTATCCCAGGTAAATCAGCATTACATTATTGCTGTAGTCAGCAAATATTTACTAGTGTATTTTTTAATATAAGCCTGACTCATTTTATTAGTAAGCAACAGTATTCACAATTGAATCAAATAGCATAGGGAAAAAATATACATGAATGATGCACATATTATATATATATATATATATATTTAACGAGTGGGACCTCGTTGAAACATCACCAAGGTACTCTCAATCTTACATGAGAAAAGACCCGAATACGCCAAGGCTTGCACACACACATACACACACACACACACACACACGACTCATTATACAGTATATATATGATTATATATATATATAATCCCCACACTTTATTTACAATTGCATGAATATCCAGTGCTTATTTTTGCTATAATGATCAACAGAGAGGTTTTTTTTAAAAGAAGTAATCCTTTTCATTTAAAAAATGACATTCTATCTTTTGTAATTCATCATCACAGCATTTTTGTGCTTCACAGCAAACTTAGTCTTCCCATCTAGAGAGATGGGAGTTCTGATTTATTAATACTGCATAAAGAATATTCTCCAGAGCTAAGAATTTCAGAGTATATTACAGGTAATATCACGTTTCTTGATTTAACATTAAATGTGTATTTTTAAAAATAATTCTGATACTCTTTTTGCATATTTTTTTAATAATGAAGGGGAAAGTTTGCTCAGTCCCTTTGCTGCACAGCACAATTGGGGAATGCAGTATGTCTTTGAAGTTCATAATTAATGAATAGGTACTGTAGTCAGGAATTTCCTTTGAAATAATCACACGTTACTTCTGATATTGCTGAATGTACACAGTCCGTCTATTAGGTGAAATTATATGTAGACATCCCCAAGGCACGTGAAGGCTATTTTTTCGTATGTAAACAAAGACAATTCCTTCTATAAACTCTTAGCTTCTTCAAATAATATCAGAAAGGCAGCAATAATAGCATTGCCTGCTGTTGCCTCTTATTAAAAATTTTCACCTGTTTAAAAATGCTATTGTACACTTCCTCCAAATTGTTACTTAATTAAATAGTTACTCCAAATAATCAGCACAATTTAAAGGTGATAGTAGTAGTAGTAGTGAGGGGGAACAATTCATCCCTAATGCCATTGTACATCTCCATTGTACAGTGATGTACAAGAGATACTGAGGACTAAAACATGCTACCAAAGGGACTCCGTTGTTTTAAATAACCTAACCCTAACCTTTTTTGGGGAGGTTAGTCACAATAATCATCATCAAGAAGAAATTAATATAAGGTCCATTGATAAAACAGCAAGCGATAAAAAGGGCTTCCTCAAAGTTTTTGATATTATAGGGGAATACAATTTTATACTAATTTATTCAAAGAAGCAAACTTTGTTGATTAAGTGGAGGCTTCATTATTGTGGTGCAGAATATATATCAGATTCCAACAAATCTAAGATAGACTAGTGTAATTTGGAATAAGAGACCCAGTTTGGTGAAGTAATTAAGGCATCAGGTTAGGAACTGGGAGACTGTGATCTTAGATATAAAGCCAGCCAGGTGACCCTGGGTCAGTCACCTTCTCTCACCTCTAGGAAGGAGGCAATGGTAAACCACTCCTAAAAGAACCTTTTAGTGTATAGTCCAGGCAATCATCAAGAGTCAACAATGACTCAAATTTATTAGATGATGATAATAATAATAACAACAACAACAACCATTATCATTAATCTGTAACACCATCAAACACCTAAATCTACCTATCCCAGGTCCTTGATAAGGACTCAGTAGACAGACAAAAATGCCAAACCTAGGCTGACTGTGCAAATAATAAAAATAATAATAATAATAATAATAAAAAATAAATAAAAATAAAAATAATAAAAATAATAAAAATAATAAAAATAATAAAAATAAAAATAAAAATAAAAATAATAAAAATAAAAATAAAAATAAAAATAAAAACCAGGGTTTCCATGCTGGGATCTAGGCTGAGAATCGCACTGCAGTGTAGCAAAACGCGGGCAGGTTTCTGGAAAGAAGACAATGCTATCAACATCAGCTGGGGGAGATAGCTGCGAACCTGGGAGTGACTCCCCAGCAAGCGACACTTCGGAACGTCGAAACAAGGTCTCAGTTCCCTTGGGGGGAAGGGGAAATCTCCCCCATCGAAACAGGCTTTTCTCAAACTTAGCGCGGCAGAACTTCACCTGGGCGGATCGGTGCTCCTATCAAGAGGGCCGAGATCTACAGGTTCCCAAGGAGAAAAAAAAAGCTGAACGGTCGCAGGGAAATCAATCACCAGCGTGGCTGGATCGATACTTCCACATCTCACAGGGGCAGCCCTAGTTTTGTTTTGTTTTTAAAAAAAAGAAAAAGAAAGTTCCCCGATCTACCTGGAGGCGACAGTGGCGGTGGAAATTGAGGGCGGCGTGTTAAAAGTGTGTGTGCTCGCTCGCTCTCTGGATGTGTGTGTGTGTGTGTGTGTGAGCGTGTGCGAAAGAAATTATCGAGCATGTAAGGGGGGGGGCCGCCTCTATAAGTCAATTTGGCCGTGGCAAATTCCAACCCACCGCGGAGGAGATGGGAAATTAACAGCGCCTTTTTACATAGGACCCACATAAAACTGTAATCAGCGGCGCGTTACTTTTCATTAAGAGATGTTGACAGCGCGGCGGCGGCGGCGGCGGCAGCAGCAGCTTCAATCTCGACAAGGGAACAGGAGCAAGGAGGGATGGGGGAGGGAGGGGATCTGTAAAGAGGGGAGGGGGAGAGACGGGCCGGAGTCATAAGATAATTCCTTAAGCTCCATTAACAACTCTTAGCCGCAGGAAATGGGCTCCCTGGAAACATCTTCAAATCTAAAAGCTTTATCGACCTCGCAAACCTCGGCTGATGGGCCTATTTCTTTATTTTCCTTCCTTTTTTTAAAAAAAAAAAAAGAGTGCTAAAAAAAAATACAACCCCTCGGAAGGAGATAGCCAGGCAGGCAGACTTTGACGTAACACTTCCTATGAAGGTGGGAGAAGAAGAGAGAGCAAGACGGGAGAGCAAGACCTTAAATGATATTTAAAAGGCAGCCAATTAAGATTTCAAATGATGGTCTCCTGAGATTATGCATACAATTTATGTCACTTGCTTTTCCTTCTTCTCCCAAGCCAGCATGCACAATGGCAAGCCAGTGAACAGTGGCCTGCTCTTCCATACATCTAGTCAGCAAGGTCATTCAGAAACTAACTAAAACAGGGCTTCACCTGGGCTAAAAGGAAGGTTCTTGGGAAACAATAAGTTTGCTTCTGTGGGGGTGGGTGGAGCTTAAAGAGAGCACCAAAGTGTTTTCTGGAAACAAGATATTGAGATTTTCCTTCTCTGTGATTTTCCCTCCCACCCCCCATTCCTTTCTCAAAAGTGCTGTAGTCTGACTCCCTTAATTAATTGACCCTCCCAATACACCATGTATAATAACCTCTCCTCTGCCTAGGCCACCAGGGAATAGGCAGAGCATTAGAAAATCAGAGACTTTACCAATGTTTTAATTCAGAATAATATCAGTTCTGAGGAAAGTCGATGGTCTAACGTGAAGCAATGTGCTTAAAGAAGCTCAACATATTTCAACGGGATATGCATGAACTAGGACTCAGATACCAGAGATGCTCAGTAGTGGGATTCATTTTTTTTAACTACTGGTTCTGTGGGCGTGGCTTGGTGGGCGTGGCAGGGGAAGGATACTGCAAAAGGCCCATTTCTTCCTGATCAGCTAGGACTTGGGAGGCAGAGAATAGATGGGGGCAGGGGCAGTCAGAGGTGGTATTTACCGGTTCTCCGAACTACTGAAAATTTCCGCTACCGGTTCTCCAGAACTGGTCAGAACCTGTTGAAACCCACCTCTAATGCAGCTTCTGTGGCTTGACTAGCTATGTTCAGTTTTTAGAACAAAACTTCCATAAGGCTGAACCATCAAATCTGGCTTGGTTGTAACTTGTTGCTTGAAAGAATTGTTTTGCTGCATCAAGCAAAAAGCTTGTTTCATTTTTATCGAATGCTCCAAAGCAGAAAACAGTCCTTTCTCTCCATCTGCCAGGGGGACTCGGGCTCACAGATAGTGGGGAGATCAGTTCACCCTCCAAGAATTCATCCTCCTTTTTCCCCAGAATTCTGCCACGGCCATTAAAAAAAAAGAAGTTGGTGATAATCACACTATTTTATGATAATGAGCTCCAAAACTTAGCTTAGTGATGAACTACAGGTAGTCCTCAATTTACAGCAGTTCATTGAGTGACTGATGTTACAACGGTGCTGAAAAAAGGGACCTATGACTGTTTTTTTCACATGTACAACATTGGGGCATCTCTGTAGTCACCTGGTCAACATTCAGATGCCTGCTAACTGGTTCATATTTATGATGGTTGTTAAGTGTCCCAGGGTCATGAGATCCCCTTTTGTGACCTCCTCACCAGCAAAGACTAGAGGGAAACCAGATTCACTTAACAACCGTGGTACTAAATCAACAACTGCAGTGATTGACTTAACAACCTTGACAAGAAAGGTTGTAAGATGTGGGGGGGAAATACCTTAACCATTGTTTCACCTAGCAACATAAGTTTTGGCCTCAGTTGTGCATCTCCTTCCCTCCCTCCCTCCCTCAACAGTTGTTTAAGGTATTTACATATTTGGGCTAGGTCAGCAGCACAAGATCAGATCTAATCACCTTCTGGCTTTCTGAAGTCTCTGAGAAGAGTTCCCTCCCATTCTACAACATCCCTACTTTAAGGGAAAGTGAGAAGAAGCTTCATGAAAGCCTGCAAACCCCGGAAGTAGTAGTACCTTCTGAAGGTGCTGCTCTTTTTTCGCTTCCTCGTGGGGTCTCCACCTCAGCTTCCCTCCCAATAGGTGGAAAGGTAGATCTGAGTGAAATGATTGTGTGCATGAATGGAGTGGACAGTATGTGTGCAAGACCAAATTAGCAGCTGGTTTCTGCCTTGTCTTAAATCCCTTGAACTGTCTCAAACTTGGTAATAAAGCCCCAAGTGAATGCTTTGGAATTGGCCCTTGCAGTGTCAAACTCCTGTGTGTCTTACATTTGCCATAAAAGGAACCTTAGACTAGTTCTCACTGGTATCACTAAAAACAACACAACACTATGTTGGATTTCGTTTCTTATCTTTCACAGCCAATCCAACTGCTTTGCTAGACAGGAAAGTTGTAGTCCAACACTATGGGCTCCAAGCCAGTAAAAGCTACACTATACAAATCCACTCTGTGCGTGTGTGTGTGTGTGTGTGTGTGTGTGTGTGCATGAGTGTGCGTGCATGAGTGTGCGTGCATGAGTGTGCGTGCATGCGTGTGCATGCATGAGTGTGCGTGTGCACAATAATAACTTAGTTTTGGGCTATCTCAGATAGCAAAGGTTTCAGTAAAACGATATCTGCACTGTACTATATTGTATCATTTCAAACACTAAGGAGCTATAAAGAATCAAGTAGATTCATTTTTTTTCATACTGTATGCAGAGCAAGACAGGAGTAATACAGAAAAAGAAATAGATGGAATTGAAGGTTAGGTTAAAGCCATTTCTTCCTTTTATTCAGATTCCAGGGCAGACATTGTCCACAAGTTTCCACTAAATCGTAATTTTTAATATAGCTTGAAGGGAGGAAATGTTATACCTCAAGCACAACCAACAGTTCAGTGAATGCAATTTAGATTTAACGCAACATAAATTTAAGTTAAATAAAAACAAATCCAATTTTATCGTAATCACAAAATATTGCTTGTCCAGAGCATTCCCTTCAGGGCCCAGAGTTAATCCTGGACAATATTTAAACTATCCTATTCAGGATAAAAAATAGAGTTAGCACCGTATCTGCTTGTGTGAATCCTGCTTTATAGTATATATTATTTAAAGCAGACTTTCTGTTGTTCTGGTGCCTCAAGCAATCTTTTATTCACAGAGAAAGTTGCACTGATTCTGCTGCATAATTTGGTACTTTAAAAAAAATCCTCCATCCTAATTCCTGTTTGATTTAACACGGGTAGAACTAAACAATGCAAACCATCAGAACAGTCTTTAAATGTGTTGCACATAGATTAACATCCAAGTGAGGATCCTGGATGTTGGAATCCCCCCTCTCCTCCATGATACCACTTTATTTAATTTCCTTGAACTGCAAAATAATTATTGATTTCACTTCAGGGGTCAATAGGTCTCCAACTGAAATCAATTGGTGTTTTGCCAATTAATTTCTCTGAAGCAAAACCATGGAGTGTATCTTTTCCATTTGTTTTTCCTTTGAAACATTGATGTAAGCCATGCAGACTTCAAAGATAAAACCATACTACTAATGTAAAACCGCTAGGTATATCAAATGGCTTTTCAGGTTTGAATAAATATAAACTCTGTAAAATTACATTTTCCATACATATTTGGTGCAAAGTGTTTATTTAACAAGTCCGCTTCTACACTACTGTAGGTAGAAAATAGGAGTTTCTTTTAGAATTATTTTGGGAGGCAAATTAGCAAAAAAAGATTGTTAGGCAGAAAAATAGAGACGAACAATTTGCAAGTTAATAAAGTTGCTATTTGTAGGTAAAGTTGCAATGCATTAAAACACCTTTTATGAAAATGAGAGCAAATATTTGATAAGAATTATCTATAATATTTGCATCATCCCCTTCCACCCAAGATTTCATGTGATTTTTCCCCCCTCCTTGTTCTTGGTAAGCTTGTAATATGTGCCAAGTCTAAGAGGCAATCCAAGTAGCTGAATGAAATTTGAAATTGGATTTGAAAATAAATTCCAAAATATTTATATTATATGGATCTATTATTTATTTCTTTGTCAATATTTAACCCCATAGAAGACTTAATGAAAAGAATACTAAGCTGAAAACAACATGTTAGAGGTGTACTGATCCAGGAGAGATATGGTTCATTTTTTTCTGAAATTGTCCCTAAGTACTGTAAGGGACGCGGTGGCTCACTGGCTAAGATGCTGAGTTTGACAATTGAAAGGTTACTTGTCTCAGCTTCTGCCAACCTAATAGTTCGAAAGCACATAAAAATGCTAGTAGAAAAATAGGAACCACCTTTAGTGGGAAGGTAACAGTTTTCTGTGTGCCTTTGGTGTTTAGTCATGCTGGCCACATGACCACGGAGACGTCTTCGGACAGCGCTGGCTCTTGGGCTTTGAAATGGAGATGAGAACCTCCCCTTAGAGTTGGGAACGACTAGCACATGTGTGCGAGGGGAACCTTTACCTTTACCTTTTTACTGTAAGATTATTTCAGAAACAAGGAAACTGAAATGTGACTATCTATTATCACTGGACCTAGATCAGGTTTAATTGTGTTAAAATGTGAAATGTAAAAATACAGAGTATTGTCTAATCATGTCTATGTCTAATGCAGAGGTGGGTTCTCAATCTTCTTACTGCCGGTTCGCTCAGGGTCGTGCCTTGAGCGTGTGAGCAAGTGCACACACGGCAGTAAAAGCCTAGCTTCTGCACATTCGCAGAAGCAAAATCCAAGATGGTGGCGCACACGGAGTCACCGACAGAACCGGCTCCATGACATCACCGCAGAGTTACTACCAACTCTACAGAACCAGTAGGAACCCACCTCTGTTCTAATGATGTGTGTAACTAGTTTGATGAAAAGAAGGACTGGGCTGACATGATAACAGTTTTCCAATATCTAAGGAACTGCCACAAAAAAGGGGGGGTCAGCCTTTTCTCCAGAGCACCTGAGGGCAGGACAAGAAGCAATGGATGGAAACGAATTAAGGAGAGAAGCAACCTAGAACTAAGGAGAAATTTTCTGACATAACAATTAACCAGTAGAGCGGCTTGCCTTCAGAAGTTATGAGTCCTACCTCACTGGAGGTTTTAAAGAAGAGATTGGACAGTCATTTGTCTGATATGGTATAGATTCCTGCCTGAGCAGAAGGTTGGACTAGAAGACCTCCAAAGTTCCTTCCAAGTCTATTATTCTGATATGCAGGGTGGCGGGATACTAGTTCTTTAATGAGACCATTTAATCTCTGGTTCTGTAGACACAAATCCAAATTCATTGGATACCCAACTTTTTTTTATCTACAATAGCCCAAAACATTATTTAACAGAAAATGAAGATAACAAAGAACATAGTACATTTATTGATCCATGGGTGTTTCTGATAATCAAGATATTGACTGCTTTCACACAGTGCTAATCTGAACTTTGAAACATGATTATTTGAAATATACATACCGTAATGATTAGGATACCACCTTACAACATATTAAAACAATAGAAAAGAATATAAGTAGCTCAGGGGTTAACTGGAGTCCTTGTTCAGAGAGTGTTCTCTGAGCTTAGTTGTTTGCTTGCAGACATTTTGTTACCCAATTAAGTAATATCATCAGTGCTGGTGGGTGTGAGATTTGTTCCCTGTTTATATACACAGCTTGCCCTGACAGTATTGGTGGGGTGGTAGTTTTCTGCTTGATAGTTCTTTAATTAGGGTATTATGATTGATTTTTTTTGTCTGGTGTTAATCCTTGCTTATCTGGGTGTTGATTGCTGGAGAGGATGTGTTCTGATCTTTTAATTTCCTTCTTAGCTTTTTATTGTCTCCTGTGAATAGTGTGCAAAAGTGGTTTATCTCTATGTGTCTATTGACGGTGATCAGCATCACAGTGCACATCTTACTTTATTTATTATCTTTGAACAAAAGGAAATGGTGTTCAAGACAGCTAACAATAAATAAAGAAAAATTAGTGTTCCTTCTCAAATTGGTTTCTGGAAGAGAAATGAAAACATTTTAACCCCTTTAATTCTTGACTTTCTAGCTATTGGCTGTTGGACTAAAATAAGTCCATCAGTGCCATCATTTCACAAGATCGCCTTTGTACATTTATATATTGCATTTTATTTTATTTTATTTGTCAAGCATGTATTAGATAACAGATATAAGTATAAACATTCTTGCTAATTAAGCCCCAAGTTAATGGATAACAAAGTTTCAAGTAGAATTCTTTCTATGCTGTTACTGCCAAATTATCATCACTGAAACAAACAGGATACATGTGTAACCCAACCGTAATGATATTCAAAAATGTTTATTTTTAATAAGAGGATTTTGTGGTAAAGAATCCAACAATTTACATAAGCAATTTATTTTACCGGAATTGTTAGTCAAGTAACAAAATCAAACCTTTTTAACAAAATCCCACCTATAAAATGATGCCCAGTGCAATTAAAGTTGCTGTATTTAAATATGATTGACTGAAATTTGAATTAGATTTTCCTTTGTTGGGCATGGAGATGGGATAAGGATCCAATTTAAATGGCATATAATTATCAGTATTGTTCAGTTTTTTTTTCTCCAGTTGCATTGGCATAATATTAGCTCTCCCCACTGCCATCCAGTCTCAGGCCTCTTTAGTATGTCATGATATCTTCAGATTCATTTCAGTGTGTTCCCTAATCACTTCACAAAGGAATGCTTTAGAAAGGGCAGGATATAGGTAAATGTCAAATTATATTTCAGGAGCAATTTTATTTTCTCAGAGAGCTGAATTAAAGATAAGGGGGTTGTCTGAGCCTTATGAAATGCTTGATTTGGGTTTATTCTGTCCCTTTCTGATGTACTTGCATTCTTGATTTTGTTGTGGGCGGGTTAATTCTCTGCAGTAACCTTGTACAGAAAATTAATAATATAAATGATAATTTTGCAAATATGACATAGGGCAAAGATTAAGACTGGATGCTCTAACTCTAACTTTAAGGTCAAATGGAGTTTGAGTGGCTTATGTCTCTAGAGAAGTGCCATCTGGGGAATTCTGGGAGTCAAGTTGACACATCTTAAAGTTGCCAATGTTTTTTTTAAAAAACCCGCTATTCTAAAGATTTAATCTAGAGGTGGTAGTTTTGGAAGAATAGTAAGAATATGGATCTGATTCCATGCCATGCTCAAATTTTCTGGCTAGTTACAATGCAGTACCACAGGCTCCTGTTGGCTGGCAGCTTTTACTTGTAACTAGCATGTCTTAAGACAGCCTTCCTCAACTAGTGCTTTTCAAATACATTAAATTACAACATCTGCAATATCCAAGGGTCTGAGAGTGCTGGATGAGAAGGATGTTTTTTGTAATCCAGTACATCTTGGTATGTACCAGGCTGGGCAAAAGTACTCCATGTTTTTCAAAGTATTGTACATACACTTCTATTAATAATGCCTAGACTGTAATTAGAACAATGACTCATGTCCAACTGGTGTTAAAAAAAAACCTCTCCGTCTTAAAAGCCTTTGCCTTTAGCACAAATTACAGACAGTGAAATTGCATCTTATCTGCCCTGCCAGCTCTCTTCTGCACCTAAGCCATTACAAAGGCACTTGTATTTCTTTCAGAGAAGTATATCCCTGTCTCTTTCTTGCCACAAACCAAGCTGAAGAGATAAACAGAAGTAAATATTACATATGCAAGAAAAAAAATGTAGATGTTAAAAATTGAGTCTTTTTTCACTTGCATCTAATCGTGACGCAATTGTGTCCTGTTCACATCTTTTTCTTTCCTGATCCCATAAAGTTGCCTAGTCTTTGTTTCCAGTCCTCTTGTTCAAGGATGTGTAATATCTGTTAGGATCTATCACCAATTGCTTGTATCAGGTGACTGGCAACTAATTAGGAAGAGAGGCAATAGAAGCCATAAAGGAGTCAGCACTGAGGATATCAAATTTGATGCAGGTATAGTATTCTGCCCATTTACAGATGGACAGAAGACATTCAGACTAAGCAAAGGGGAAGATTCTAGAATAGTCCAAAGCACATATTCCAGTAGACAGAGGTTCCCTGAGGATGGGCTCTGGCATGAGTCTGAAAGCTCAGAAGACTAAACCTCTGGTCCCAGTGACCTACCCAGATTGGATTCTGCAACATTATCCTGGGACACGTATATTTGCCTTCAATTGGGAAGATTGTAGCACAATTAGGACCAAACTATTTAAACTCTGAAACATCTGGCATTCTTTCCACATGAAGAGCCCCCGCGAGGCCAGCAGCAGCATGGGCAGCTGCTTGGCGGCCAGCACAGCGCCCACTGGAGCTGAGAAGTGTCCCAGCAGCAGCTGGGACAGCAGGCAGGATGGGTGGAGGCTGGGGTATACCAAGAGCTTGGGCAGGCAGACAGTGGGACAGAGAGGGCGGAGCCAGCAGTAGCTGCGCTTCCACTCCCATCGGCCCACCATCTCCTGCACTTAAAAGAAATAAGACCTCCCTGAAAATAAATCCGAGTGCTTATTTTCAAACCCAAAAGAAAATAAGACCAGGTCTTATTTTCGGGGAAACACCATAGGTAGCTCCTTGTCTGTACTTATGGTGCAGCAATTTCACAATAATGCCTTGCCCACAATGTCCTTCACCAAATGGGGAGAGCATTCCTGCGGGTTTTACCATCCAATCACATAACTCTCCCTGGAAAGAATGACAAACTTTAAGGAGAGCTTAACTTAAGCATGTTTTTATTATTCTTTGGGATGCTACAATAGAGACTTAGACTTACTTATCATGAACCATCCAGCCTTTTTTCACTAAGCAAAAGGACACAAAAGGCAAAAATACATGGCAGGTCAACCACCTGTCTTCTTATAAGCATGAAAGCAACTTCTAAAATTCTGACTGGCAGTACATTTTTAACACGGACCACACCTTTGACTCTATTGGTGTCAAGAGGGCCAGCAACCCTTGGATTGTTCCCCTGCAAGTGAAACCCCCAGCCAAGGCCCCTTTCAGCCTTTCAACTGCAGAGCGAAAAGCAAAGGAGGCTTTGTCAGAGCCCTTCCCGGCCCATTCATCTGGAAGCCAGCAGCTATCATTTTTTGTGGAAGGGGTTAATCGTCCAACGCTCAGTTCTATCAGTGGTGCTCAGAAATGTCTGACTTTGCCAGATCTTGCCCTCCTTTATTTTATTTTTTTCCCCTCCTTCCAACATTTTATGCATGTATTTCAGTGCTAGAAGGGGGGGGGAAGCAGCTGATAAGGAAGTATCTGGGAGACTCACCAAGTTATCTGCTCTGACCTTTGGAGAGCAAAAAGGGAAGTGTTGTCACTCTGAGGAGATGTAGAGGTCATGCTAAGCACGAGGCCAGCCAGGAACTTTTTTTAGAGTGTGTCAGAACCAGGGCAAAGTGAAGACAGACTAGCCTTAATCCTTTAACCTAACCTGTCAAGAAAGCATCAAGCTAGCCTGCCAACTGTGCAACCACCTCATAACTCAAAAAGGTATGCATGAGTGCATTTATGCATTTACGATTGGTAAAGGTATTTTATGATTTGATATTCAAGACATCACAAAACCTTTGAGCACACATCTCAGAGTCTCAACAAACAAAGGAAAATTGGGACGCTTCGATAACAACCAGTTATCAGCAATACAAATACATCAGCAGCCCAAATAAGATAGATTATTTAATGTTTCACATGTGTAATATTTTAGTCAATAAAACAAACAGGAATTTATTTTCTGCTATAAAAAATCAAAACATACACATTTGGTATTATTAATTTTCCACGCACAATAATGATCAACTAAAATCTTAAATATTTATTCAACAGACACATAGAAAGATTAGAAATAATGCAGCTAATGATATGTATTTATTTCAATGAGTGGGAAGTATGTCCATGTATATCCCAGTTGTATACTAATTTAGTCATCTAACATTAATATATATATATTCATATGGTACATATTGGTTGGACCCTGATTTAACTTACAAACTACCTGTTCAGCTGATTTCACAATATCAATTGCCTTGCTCATTCTGTTGAATGAATCATTTTCAATAATTGGCTTGAAGACTTGAGTGTTTCCATTTGCACCCAGTTAGAAATTCTCTTATACATATCTGGATTACAAATAATAATAAGAATGCAGCTTGAATAAAGGAGTCGGAGAAGGGAAAAAGAAGGGAAAATGAAAAGAAACTTGTAGTAACAGCAGAAATCGTAGAGAAAAGAGCATGGAATATAAAGAACTGGTCAGTGCCATGGGAAGATGAGTTGCATGGTTTTTGGTTGAAACATCTGACTGGTCTACACCCATTCATTGCCAAGCAGTTTAGCAACATATTGCAAGGGAGGTGAAATTCAAGATTGGTTAACATCTGGCAGAATTTACCTGATAATGAAAGATCCAACAAAAGCGACAGCACCAGGCAAATACAGGCCAGTTACCTGCTTACCAGTAAATTATTACCTGCTGTGGTAGCTGATGCAGTCCAACAACATCTAGTTGAAAATAAGCTCTTTCCACCTGAGCAGAAAGGAAACTGCCCAAAACAAACGAGGAACAAAAGATCAACTCCCAACTAAGAATGACTTTAATCTGCCTCAGGTAAGGATTGGGGATGTGATGAAGGGAACATCAGCATCTTGAGGACATGACCCGCCCATCTGTGAAAGTGCAGTCATAGGAACATCATGAAAGGCTACAGGAGATGGTAGGAAACAATTCGCCCTACTGTATAGCATGATAAGCGATATCTGATATGAGCCATTTTGTGAAGGTATCCATAATTTCTTGGCAGATAGGTGCACTAGCCTCCAACGTGTTGGGTACCCCGATACAATTAATGTTTCTACTGATCTTTAGTATTGGAGCTTTATTTCTTGAGACATGTAATTGGTAACATTTAATCCATGTGTCTTTCTACTTATATTCAATTAAAGAATGATTTAATCAATGAAATGCATCCTAATTTAATTACTCAAATGCATTAGTTCAACCAAGAAGCCTTTTTCCTTTTGACCTGCAGCAACAGGAAAGGAAAAATCCTCACATCTCCTTTTTGCCTGCCTCTTGTTTCCTTTATTAATGGCCCAATGAAAGAAACAAAGAAAATGCATGAATAAAGAAATGGTAAGTGGATAGAACTAGATGGGGCAGCTGAATTACAAACTACAAAGCTTCACAGCTAGAGTTAATAAATACTCAAATTTCAGCAAACATCTATCTATCATTAATATTTTTAATACTGCTTTTCAAGAGGAAATGTCTTTGTAAAACTGTTTATATCTTAGAAGAAGGTACAATAATTCTCTTAAGTAGCACCACCAAATTACAGCATTTTTCTTCCAAAGACAAAAGTAATTATCAGTCATTTTTCCATAATTCCAATAGCAACTGTCTCACCTAGAGAGATTGTGGAAGCGTTTTTTTCAAAATCAATTTTTTTTAAATCCACCTATTTCCCAAGTCTTTTCCAGTTCTGTGACTTAGGGCAATTTCACACAGCCACTATTGTCATGCCTCATAAATTCCCCAAGTTCTGTAAGCCAGCTCCACCGAGGGCTGCAATTATCCTCACTACATCCACAGAGAACTCCAGATAGGATAATCAATGCTCCTTCCAGCTATCCAATGGGGACTGCAAAAACTGGAATCCAACTATCTACCATCCTATCTCCCTGCCTTTTCCTTGCTGCATTTGTTTTCAGGGGGGAAGGGAAGTCACTTTGGGAGAAGTGCAAAATTGTCCCTTCTTCTCTATTTAAGAGAAGATTGTCCCTTCTTCTCTATGGTATAAAAACAGCCGGGAAAGAGGGAATCAAGGAGACTGAGGTTAGAATTTCCACCAGTAGGGAAATAGCATGCTCCAGCTCAATGGGTCTCTAGCATTCCCAGTTTTAAAAAATCAACATTTTGCCATTGCTCCTGATCTACTGCTTTTTAGTCTACAGGAAGAAAATAGTTTAAGCTCATTATATTAGTAGCAACAATGGAGTAAAACACAGTGCCAATCTGTAAGACTAGGTTTGGAGCAAACTGCTTCCCCGTCATCTTTTGGACCTCTTGAAAGAGTTTTTATGAAATAACCTAGGGACAGAATTGAGAATATTAAATTAGTAGCTACTCCTCAGTAGATGTTTTCTTGCCCATGAGGAGTGTACAGAAGTTCTTAACAAGCCACTGAAATGGTCTTTGTACGTTTTCATAAAGTATAGTCCAGAGTATATGATCCAGCTTTATGTCCTAGTTTATGAATTTAGGTTCATAGTAAATGCTAAGGGAAAACAATTTACACTGGAAATATCTTAGAGGACAGAGATCTAAGAGAACATTAACAACATAGATTACACTTAGCAACACTATGAAGATCATAGGGTCAACATTAATGTTTAAATACAATGAATTTAAATTATGGTTTACTATTATGGGAATAAAGGTGCAGAAACCTCATTTTATATAGCCTCTAGTGGGACAATGCAAAAATTCCAGAATTAAGGTTCAAATTAAAGATTTTTCAACTATATTGTTGTTTTTTTAGCTGTCTTTTTTTAAAGATGATTTGGTCTATTGTCTAGAATAATCCCTAAGGGGTTTGATGATGTAAGGGAATATCAGTAGATAATGAACCCCATTTATGCTCTTCTGAATTTGTTCATTATTATCCCCATTCACCTGATAGATGGATAGGAGGAATAATCATCCTTTTCTTTGCCCTCCTGGAGGTCCCTGAGTGGTCCCTCTCTGGATTATGTCTCACAAGGACTCATGATGTACCTAGTTAGTGTTAAAATGAATTTAATCCAATTTGGGATCATTTTAGAAAGACAACATTCAGAGTTTGTTGTGTGAGGAAAGAATATTCAACATAAGTAAATAAGAAAAGTAAGACCTTATTTAGAGATATTCAGAATTGGAAAGGTACAACAGATGAAAAGTGTGTGTGTGTGTGTGTGTTTGTATATATGTATCACCTATTGGGCTAATTTATTACACATTGAAAATTCAGTATTCTGTATTTTTTTGTAATCCCTGAAGCATAAAAATTTGTTCATAACTATTATGATTTGAAACACGGAGCATAGATGGACAACAGTTCAACAAGGAAATGAAAGCTGATTTCTTGTTTTAACATTAGAGCTGGTGAAGAAGATCATGTGTTAATTAAATAAAAGACTAAATGGGACAAACCTTTGAAACAACAGACATAACATTTAAGAATAAAACCAACACGACAGGGTAAAGGTCAGAGAAGATCAAGTTAAAAGCTAATAGTTGTGCTTTTCCCATTTTATTATTGATCAATATAATGTTTTTTTTCTTTCCAGTGTAAATGCAACAGCAGAGTTATTGCTGACCTTTTCCTCACCCTTCCATTGCGTATAAAATCACAGCAAAAACAACAACTTTATAAACCACACAGTTTTTCTAACGGAAAGAAGGAGCATGTCCAAAAAATAATGTAAGATGTTTATATCTTTGGAAAATAGGTCTTTTTGACAAACCCGCTTCCCTTTTAATTATAGATGTGAAAGCACCTTTGGTTCAAAGAGGCTTCTACTTAGAATCACAAATTGTGATTCGTGGAAAATGCAGCTATCTCTGCCGTTGGCATTTAAATGAGTAATTTGACAGCTCAATACTGAACTAGAAAATGAATACAAAATGAAATATCCCCTTCATAATGGGAATAGATTTCTTTATAGGCATGGAGACATTCTCTTTATGGTACGGCTGCTTCCATACTTTTCTGTTGGTCTTGATTTGTCAGTTTTACTCAAAAGTTTAATGGAAGAAAAGTGTGCATTTCAGAGTGAACACTAGAAGCTTGGCTTTTTTCAGTCAACACTTTCAGTCAATAGCAATAGCAATAATGACTAAAGAGTGTGGATTATGCAGTTCAGAGCACCTAAGGGCTACTACATTGGGGGAGAAACATGTAGCTTCTTCTAGATAATAAAATTTAACATGATACATGGTAAACATGAATATAAGAGCCAGTCTGGTTTAGAATTAAGGCACCAGGCTAGAAACTAGGAAACTGTGAGTTCTAGCCCCACTTTAGATACAAAGACAACGAAGCAATGTTGGGCTACTCAGCCTTACAAAGAGGCAATCACAAACCGTTTCCAAAATCTTTCTAAGAAAACCCGGATGAGTCCAGGTGGTCAGCAGAAATCAAAAACTGATTTGAAGGCATGTGTGCACACACACAGATAGAGAGAGAGAGAGAGGCAAAACCATGAACATCTTGTGTCACTTGGACTTCAACTCTGTAAGTCCATAGGTTTAATGATAGTGTCCATAAGGTGTAAACGCCCTGAGACCTGACAACGTTTTTGAACATTACAGCTAATTGGCATGGATGAGTTTGTGGCAGTCTTTCAAAGCAATACATTCTAAGTCATAGAGATGCTGCCACTCTCTTGCTGATAATCCAAGTAACTACCTAGAAGACCACCAACACAGGAGATGAAGGCCAGGGATAAAATGTGGCTTAGTTGGTAGTGAGGGAGAAGAGAAAAAAAGTTATTTCTGAAGTTAGAACACAGATCCCCACCTTCCCAGACCTGGCCAACATAATTAGCATAGTGGCAGTACTACTGCATGCAGGATGCATGTTAAATGAGCATGGCCAAATCTGTGTGATTCCCCCCCCCCTCCAGCAGGTACCAGAGGCAATATAGAGAAGCAACATGGCTGGTTTTAGCACTTAATGCTTCCTCCTAACCCCAGGGGAAAAGGAAGGCTCTCGTTAGATTTCTGTTCCTATATTCCAAAGAGACCCGGTGCTGAGGAACAGAAAGTGTAGGAAGTTAAAAATCAATGCCCTTCCTTTTCATTCATTATATACTATTATATTGATTTGATGAAATTTGAAATAACTTGCATATCTTTTACTCTGCATTACCATCTGAAGCAACGTAATGAATTTTTGACACAGATCTTAGATCACAAAAACTTTATTAAATTTTCAAAGGGATAGCTGGCTTTGCATTTAAAGAGTTGAAGTGCAAGCTACATATCATCATCATGGAGTGAAGTCTCCTTCCTACTTCCCCTGCCTAATTTCTCATCATAAGTGCGCTTTCAAAAACTTGTTCTGTTGTTGAAGCAATGAAAGGGGAATCTGAAAAACCTTCCTCTGCAAGGGAAATAGAGGGCTATCAACAAGAAATGTTGTGCCTCTGCCTGTGTACATTGGAAAATATAGCATTCAAACATACCCTCAAGATTACCTTTTTCAGAAGCCAGAAACTAAGGCTTACAGACAGCCAAAGTCCACTTTTCTTCATTCTATCTGCTTATCCTATATTTCCCAGCCACAACTCACAAAATGAAAACAACTGTGAATTGGAAAAATCTTTGGAGATCATCTTGTCTATTTTCTAGGCTGGTGCAGGAATGGAATACAGGTGGTCCTTGTTTAGCAATTGACTCCTGCACTGACTGCAGTTATAAGGGTGATGAAAAAGTAAGGAAAGCTGAAGTAAGATTGATTATCTGTGCTGTGGTATCCTCAAAAGATGGCTGTTCGGCCTGTGTTTAAATATCTTCAGCAAACTAGAGGGTAGCATCTCCTATGTGACCTGCTGAACAGCTGTTACTGTTAGGATTTTTTTTCCTGATAGCCAATCAAAACTAATTTTGTTATATTATATATATATATTATATATATATTATATTTTACTCCCATTATGTTTCATCCTTTCTTCTGGAATGATTCTGAACAATTCTGTTTCCTAATAGCCCTTCAGCTTCTTGAAGACAGTTATCATATATCAAGAGTTGCTGTTGCAAATTGGATAGCCATGCAATGTAAATCAGATAGATGATGGATGGATGGATGGAGAGAGAGAGAGAGAGAGACAGAGACAGACAGACAGACAGACAGACAGATCTGCCCTTATTTATTGTCTCTCCAGATGTGCCTCCAAACCACTCTTTGTAAGTTTTTCCTTCTAGATTCCTTATCATTTTAGTTTTTTTTCTTTGGATCACCATATTTTCAATGTCCTTTCTAAATGTAGTACTCAAAACTGGATGCGATATTCTAAGTATAG
>JANHFT010003146.1:102536-120063 GCA_032467955.1 Pseudoxenodon macrops | reverse complement strand
GTTTGGGAGGGGCTGCCTTTGCAGCCTGCAAAAGCTCTGTTTTTGAGGCGATGGTCTGTGGCAATCCCTGCAGCCTGGAACAGGTAAAAAACGTGGAGGCTGAAGGGTGGGCAGGGCTACATTTGGTGTATAAGACGCACCCAAATTTTCATCCTCTTTTTTGGGGGGGAAAGGTATACCTTATACTCCGAAAAATACAGTAAGTGATTGTCCCCTAAGACTTCAAAATCCCTCTCATAGCTAATACTATTGGGCCAGGTATCACCTTTTTTATACTTGTTTTTCTTGTCTAATGTAGAGTTTTACTTTTCTCACCACTGAATTTAATTTTGTGTTCTGTCAAGTCTGTCAAGATCCTTCTGTATCTTGAGCCTATCTTCTGGAGTGTTGACTATTCCTACCAGCTTCGTGTCATCTGCAAATTTGATGAGTTCCCCTATTATCCCCTCATCTAAATTATTGAAGAAGACATTGGAGAATATTGGGCCTAAGACAGAACTTTGGAATACCTCACTGCATACTAAGTACTTCCTTCTATATAGATGCAGTTAAGGATTACATGCTGAGTGTGGCTCAGAATCCATCTGGTGGTGATGCTATCTAACCCATATTTTTCTATTTTGTCAAGTAGTAAGTTGTGGTCTACTTTATCAAATGCCTTACTGAAGTTCAAATAATTTAGATCCACAGCATTTTGTTGGTCCAGTAATTTTGTCACTTTGTCGAAGAATGCAATAAGATTTGTCTCACAGAATGTTTTTGACAAACCCATATTGGCCTCTGGTTAAGACTTTGTTTGCCTAGGTGTTTGCAGATTTTTTAACTTTTCCAGACTCTTCCCAGATATCAATGTCAGGCTGATAAGTTTGTGGTTTCCTGGATCATTTTTTCCCCTTTTTTGAAGATGAGAACTACATCAGCCCTTTTCCAGTTACCTGGTAATTCCCTAGTGCTCCAGAATCATTGAAAGATATGGTTCATTGTTTGAGAACTGCCAATTCCTTCAGAATCTTGGGGTTTAATCCACCTGGTCCTGATGATTTTAACTCGACTAGAGTTGGTAGGTGTTCTCTTACCACATTATTTTGAATTGTATTCCTAATCTGTATTTTACAATATTTTTTTATAGGTTGGACTGGTTCCCCCCCCCTTTTGTATAGACAGAAGCAAAGAATGAGTTCAGCAGTTGTTTTCTTCCTGCTGCTCATCACCTTCTTCCCATTTTCTCCCATTAATGAACCAATTGTTTCCTTGACTGTTTCCTTGTTTTTTACATGTTGAGAGAAGCTTTTTTGTTGGTTTTTTTGCCTTTTGTTGCAAGCCTTAGTTCATTTTGAGCCTTCGCTTTCCTGACTTCATCTTTGTAGGTTTGGGCTATATGCTGATATTCTGCCTTGATTATGTGCTCCTCTTTCCACTTTTTATACTTGTTCTTTTTGTCTTTCAGTTTATCAGAGTTCTTTGTTCAGTTTCTTTTGAGATTTTATTTTTCTTCTTTATTGGAATTGTGCTAAATCACAATTCCCCCCTTTTTAAAAAATCTGCATAAAGCCACTGGAGTAGGTCACCCTTTAGCACTAAGTCTACTATTACTCAATATCAGATATTCAATAGTGTGTATCTCTGCCCCGGGCACCCAAATTAACAATTAAGGTTCTGTTTGTTGTCTGAAGACTACCATATATGAGTCTGAATTGGGAAGAATTGGCTTCAACCCAGCCACACCAAGTCTGAATGGCTGTGGGCTTTGGGCCTCACAGTCTGGAACTCAGATTTCATCTTTGACTCTGGGCAGATTTACCCTCCCTATTAAGTTTCAGTATCCTACTCTGGGGGTCCTTTTGGATTCGCAGCTCCTGTTTGATGAGTAGAAAATTCATTTCACAGGATGCAACAAATTATAGTTCTGGTTCTGACCACTTTTTGTATGAGTAGCATGCAGTTTTTCTTATATTTTTAATATCCAGAGCCACATTAAGTTGGGTGGCTCATAAATATTCTAAATAAATAAATTGCAAGTACAATTCCTAGACTGGAGATAATGTAATTTAGCAGCTGGTTCCTTTAGGACCTCCTTGCAAGATTTGGATAAAAATCTTATTTCTGTTGTATTATCAGAAACAGTAATCAAGAACAGATAAAGGTGTGAAATTATGAGCCCCAACATCGAGCAATTAAAATAACATGTTCTAACATTTCTCTACTATGCCTACTACTACGAAGATTTGTAAGCTGTATTCCGAGAAATTCTGTACCTCAGTAGAAGATCAGTAATGACAAACAGTTATGAGGCATAGCTGCATAGCTTTGAAAGATAACTTCACAAATTGAATGCACGTCTTACAATGTCTTCAAAGACATTTTGTTTCCATTACAGATGGAATAAAAATCAAATTGAAAAGAGTTCTTTTAACATAATTTATGTTATCCATTATTTATTTAGCAGACCAAGTCAAATCTTATTTCTCTAAATAAAGCAAGTAATTTTGGAAGACACAGAAATTTGGAATACATTGTCTTAATAGCCTCTTTCAATACATTAAACCAGAATTTAACTTATATGAACAAACTGTAAGATCATAAGACCCTATGGTCACTTTCTTGGGGTGATTTCCAATAAGTTACAAAATTGTCAGATTATGACATAAAATTTGAAAAAAAAATCCAAAATAACCATTTAGTACTAGTTAATACAGGATGATGTATTAACTAATGTGGGAGCTCTCATGGGGCCAGCTAGCCCTACAGTTGCATCATACTCTGTGCCCCCCGTCCCCCAGAGCCATGTTTAGATCCCTTTGTGGAAGGCAAAGAAAGTAGTGGCTCGCTTCATCTCTGGTGCTCCACAATAGAAGCTCTTCATAAACCCGACCAGTTGAAATTCTTTGAATGAGGGGTCTGCAGCATACTTCCCTACTTGGTGAAGTGCAACAGGCTGATGTGGGCAAAGCTGGTTTCATAAGTACCCTGGCCTGCAGGCTAGGCTTTATAGGTGATAACCAACACGTTGAATTGGACCTGGAAATAAACTGGCATTCAGTGCTGTCTACAGATCAAGGATGTTACATGTGCCTTTGTTTGGGCACCCAACATAGCTGGCATGGCCACAGAAGCTTCTGGATATTTTTCAAGAGTAGCTTCATGTAGAGTGCATTGCAATAGTCCAGTCAGAAAAGAACTGTTGAGGAAGGGGCGTAACTGGTACACAATGCAGAGTTGGGCAAAGGTCCTCCTGGCCATAGCTGCCACCTGCTCTTTGAGTAGGAGCCAGAAGTCCAAGAGGACCTTCAAGTTACACATCGAACTGTTTAGGTTAGTGCAACCCCATTCAAAACCAAAAATGATAAGCTTCTGCATAGAGAGACCCACCCATAGCCACTCCGTTTTACAAGGGTTTAGTTGGTCTGATGCTTCAATTCTTATGCTTGCACAATAAAGAGCACTTAGACACTTGTTTTCTCCAACCTCAATTTCAACTGCATTTGATTTTTTCAACTATGGGAGTCCTTTCCAATAATCCTCACCTATGGATTATGTGACATGAATAGTTCAGTTTTAGCTTAATTATTTGTACTTCCAGGAAGCAATCTGGTGTTTTTTCTCTTTGTCTAATACTGAATGACTTCTTATGGTATCTTAAGGAAGTCTCACAATTTTTTTCAGCAGTATAATTCAAAAGTATCCATTTTTCTTTATTCAGCTTTTTTGATGATCCAGCTTTCACAGCAAAATATTTCAAAAAGGAAAACTATATAATCTTGATCATATGTATCCCATAATGTCAGTGTGATGTAGTTAACCTAAGCTATTATTTGTTGAAACAAGGAAACTTAATAAACTCAGTATGAGACTATCTGTGGCATACCTAAATAAACCAACACTCCACAGAAGATTCAGTCATGATACTGAATTACAATTTATTTATTTATTGAATTTATATTTCTGCCTATTCGCCCATGGCGAATTACTAGAAAATTACTACAAAATTCACCATAAAGCTTTTGGACTCTCTGGGAGAAGTGAAGAAAACGAAGTATAATGTTCAAGAGCATTAAATAACTATAGCAAGTTATAAATCTGAACTAACGTAAGTCATTGGATATAGGGACATGATCAATGGACAGTTCTAATTTTATAGCAACATCTTTCAACAGTTAAGGATGAAATAAAGATTCTACATCTGTTATACTCTATTTCAGGGTAAAAAATAGAATTAAGAACAGGCATCCACAATGGCTTTTAAATATGTATTTTATTCTATAACGAAAAAAGAAGTTCATAGTCAGAAAGATACATGTCAATGATGATGCTTCTGCTTATACTGAAGTCCACAGTAACCACATGTTCCTGTTTTTGTATCTTTGTCCTGCAAATATAAATGGTAAAAATAAAAGTACAATTTTATCATTTCTGTACATTTATATGTTTATAAATTCCCTGTCAAATGAAAAAAATATTTCTCATTTGGGGAGGGGGAGGCTGAGCTCCACTTAGCAGGCAGCTCTTTAAGTCAGCCCTCTGCAATGAAATGTAGTTTCTTGAAATGCAACAGCAGCTTGTAACCCTCCCTGTCTGCTTCCCCTTTGACCTTTTGGGGAAGCTAGCAAAGAAGGTTGCAAATAGTGATGGCATGACTGCAAGGCATTTGCCAACTAGTTGTAAATGCAGTCATGTGATCACAGTGGAGAAGGTGATATTTTATGATGGTTGGAAGTTCTTTAAGGTCATAAAGCACCCTTTTTGAGGTCATCATAATTTTGAATGGTCATAAAATGACTGGTGGTAAATTGAGGACTACCAATATTTTTTTTTAATTTGCTAGCCATTTTCATAACATACGCCATTAAAATAAAGCAATGTACTTGAACAGCAGTTCTCAAACATTTTGATGTCAGGCCTCTTTACAGGATTGAGAATCCCAATCCCAAACAACTTTGGTTTATGTATGTTATATCTACTAATATTTATAGTACTACAAATCCCAATTGAGAAATTTGAAAAGTATTATTTGATTTTACAGATCCCCTGAATGGGTCATGGGGACTCCTAGACTAGAGTTTGAGGACCAGTGCAATCCAGAAGACATTCCATTAAAAAAATACAAGTAGCAAAATAATGAGAATAAAAACAGATATGAATACGGGGTTCATATGGACAACTGAATTAATTACCAAATTTATATACACTTTAGGATGACCCAAAGCTCCTCCACCACCATCACACCATACAACTCTAGTTTCGACTTCACTCACAGGTTGTTCGGCAATTAAATCAATTGCAAAGTTTTCATTCACCTGCAACAGCAAGATAGATGTTTCCTTATGTAACAATTCAAGCAATACATTTTGTTTAGCAGTAGTGATACAAGCAGTCATCACATCATTCTAATAGAAAATAGTAATTGATTGGCTGCCTTCAGTAACAAATTTATGTTTCACTGATTTCTTTTTTAGTTATCAGGAGTCATCATCAATAAGGAGAAGATTCTTAGCATATATAATGTAAGAAAGAAAGAAATCAATCTAGTTTAAATAAAATGCCAATTAACTTTATCATATTTTAGATATGTCTAAATTGTATTTGTGTTGAAATAACCAATTTTAATTAAGTGAATAGCACAAGGGTGTTTTTCATCTATGACAAAGTTTTTTTAAGTGGGTTTACCCATAAGTTATAAATTCTTTCAACTGTATCACATGCAAGCCTACTGTCATTTGAAGGAATGAAATGGGCTAACTAATAGGTCTATTGATTAAGTCATCAACTGTTTGCTCACAAGACAATGACATTTTACACTGAAGTCATTGCACATTTCATCAATACCTGGAGAAACTACAGATTCACAATAAACATTTCTGACTCAGATTTTACCTCTTTTTGTCGCCCAACAAATCGAACCCTCCTGTAGTCTTTTTCTTCATAAACCTATAATTAAAGAAGGAATATACTGAAAATAACATCAATTCTGATTTCAGGAATCTGGAACAGGACAAAAAAACATGGTTAGTAGCATAATTAGTAGCAGTTTCAGATATTCTGATGCTATAGAGCAAAGGAACAAATATTTTATGGAAAACAAAATATATTCAGTATTAAACAGAGAAGATCCCTACATTATTTTACAAATGAATGCTGCTAGATTTGGAAAATATTTAGCTTTATTTCATGTATACTTTTCATACAAAATTCAATATTATTGATACCATTATGCCAAATATAATGGATGAAACCATATATACAAATTGTGTTTGTTCTACTTTGAAGACGTTTACTATACTTTTTCAATCTGCCAATTGATTCAAACTGGTTGGAGATTAAAACACCTGAATCAGTTGCATGTTACTTTCTAAATTTCCTAATTCCTAAAGATATTAGGAAAAGATGGCTTATTTTTTCACCTGAATATTTTTAAAACATGATATGCTGCCAGCGTGCCAGAATAAGATAGATATAGAGGTAATTTCATGCAGAAATAGCTGTGAATAACTGGGTGCAAGAAACCAATTACAGGCAGCCTTTACTTAATAACCACTCACTTAGCTACCAGTTGAAATTACAACAGACCCTCCCAGAGCCCAATGGCTCAATTTTGAAGTTCCAATGGTCTACAGGCATACAATCATGTGATCCCATTTTAACCACTTGGCAACTGGCTTTCATTTATGGTGATTTACAGCATGTTAGAATCAATGACTACAATTTTGGCATCTTTTGCCAGTTTCCAGCATTTCTGGTTTCTGGCTGAAAATGTTCATTGGGGAAAATGCATTAACTTAATGACTTGCAATGTTAGTTTAACAGCTGCAGCAAATAGATGGTATCATTGGGCATGGTCCTGTGATGACCCACTTAATGACAACTTATGATTATACTTCTGGACTCAGTTATAGTTGTAAGTTGAGGACTACCGGTACCTGTAAATGTGGAAAAGATTGCAGTAGTTGTACTTCAGGATTTATAGGCACGTGGTTGAAATCTCCATTAAAAATTTGTTAACAGGGTTCCTTCTTAATTGGTCACTGACCTTCGACAATCTATAACTTTTATTGCAAGGAATATCTTTATAGGAAGTTCTTTAGCTGATAAACTAGATTTATGAATACCAAAAAATCTTGATTCATGCTGGTAACCTTGAATTATAAGTATGCAAAATGTTCTTCACATGGAAGAAGACCCCAAATATAAAATGCAGCAGTGTGTGTGATGAGCCCTTGAAAACTCTGCATAACTCTTCTGTTAAATCAGGATCTTTGGCTCATCTTTTAATCCATATTGTCATTAGGGTGTTTAAAATCTTATAAGGCTCAGGTCCAAATTGCTAATAGAACTAGCATTTAATTAAGTAATCAATATACACATGCTGTGGAAGCTACCACAAATGCAACCTTACTTTTTCAATGGCAGCCACTATGCTATGGAACAAACCAACAACAGAGTTAAAGCTAGCCCCTTCCCTATAACAAATGAGGATGGGACAATAATCATATTCTGACTGAGGCTTCTTAATGTTCAGTGCCTTAATATTCATACTAAATTTTATCCTAAATGCTTCATTTTTCTTTTTAGTGATATTAATGACTGTTTTAGCTGTATTTTGTAAACTGCATAACACCAAATAAAATTTCTAAATCAATAGCTAATTAACGATGTGTATTATTTTTCAAATCAAATGTTCCACTTTAAATTAAGATTAAAGAGAGTCTTCTTTTTTTGAAGATACTTAAGCCTAGCAACAAAATAAGCATTGCCACACTAGAGACTTTAAGTGCTTATGCAGGACACAGCAGGGTAAGTATAAAAGACCAGGATTTGTACTGATATGATTCATGTTTTGCTATTTTTACTTTATCACAGTTCATATCAAATATCTATAAAAGACAAGGAAAAACATCCAGTGACTAATTTATAAAAACCTTTGCTTATACTAAACCATTTTTGGGACATAGCACACAACATGCTTTATAAATTCTTCCATTTTACATTTGAGTTTTTTTTTAAACTTTAGAATGGCTATAATACTGATGATGATTTGTCAATAAGTACTAAAGTCACCTATTATTACTGCAAGCTCATGAACTCATTTCTTGAAAGAAAGAAAAAACTCTGGGACTTAGAAAGATAGAAACATAGAAAACTGAGAGCAGAAAAAGATCTAGTGGTCCATTGAATTTGCCCTTTTGAGCTTTTACTTTATTTTCTATTTTTGTATCCTCAACAAAGATGGGCATAAATAAATAAATAATCCACCCTCTGCCATCTCTTTATTTTCCTTTTGAAGTTGTAATTCCCTGCTGGTGGAATATCCAGTTTACTTTCTAAAATCAAACCCAAACCTTCCTCTAGCTACAGCCCATGAAGTTCTTATGATGATGATGATGGAGGTATTTACTTTGAAGGTGGTTTCACAATTCGTGTCTCACTTTGCTTCCACAGATTAACTAACAGGCATAAAAACAGGCACAGCGAGAAGCATCCGCAGGGAAGACAAACCAGAGACGAGTTCCTCACAGGAGCTGCTATCAGACCAGCCTCAGGAGTTGGAAGGCATTTGCAACACTTGCATCCTTCCTTTCAAGGCCCCTATTCATTTCAGTAATTTAAACCTCAAAGCCAACGTAAGGAGGAGCCACAACGTAGAAGCCATTCTTGGGTCCAAAATATTCCGACCGGGAACCGAAAAGAGCTGAGAAGCGGATGCCCCTGAAGCAGAGCAGAAGAAGACGGAGGAGAGGCAGGCCGGACCTTCCGAAGACAGAAATTGAGTGTGTGTGTGTGTGTGTGTCTCCGCATCCCCCGAGAGGTCGAGCTTTACTTACCTGTCCCGTGTGCGTCACCTTCTCACCGGTCAGACCTGTCACGGCTCCGTAATTCCTCCGCAACGTAATTCGCACAGAAGCCGGGGGCACTTTACCCCTCAGCGAAATAAATCCCGCCCGCAACGCCCCTCGCAAGGGCAAGGCGGGCGCCGCCATTTCGGCAACTCCGTCTTAGCCTTCCCCGACTCCGCCCACAAACAAAGATAGTGCGCAGGCGCAAGCCGCCGAGGCAGCCGGTTGGCCGAGCGAAACCCATACCCCGCCTATCCACGTCTGACGCAATACGCAAAAACGTAAAAAAAAAAAAACCACGTTGATGAAGTACTGCTGCTGACCCTGAAGCCTGGCGTCGTGTTTGTGGTTATAAGGTTGGTGGCGTAACTTTAGTTCCTCGGGCAAAAGGGCCGATTTGGCGGTAGGATTCGGAAGCGCGGGGCTGGGGGGTGGGGGGAGGAAGGAAGGAAGGAGAACAGAACCGCAGTTGTGCGGTTCCCCTGAAAACTAAGAGGCCGAACATGCGCATGCGCGTTTGGATCGTTCACTGCGCAAGGGCATTCGGACTGCACGTTCAAGATACCACTATCGATTTTAGTTTCTTTGGGTGATGTGGTGGCCCATAGTTGTAGGTCGCTTTTTAAAGTTGCGTAGAAAATGGTGGCGCAAATCTACATTTTTTTTGTCCTCTGCCTTATCAGATAACCAGGAAAGAGACTGTAGGAACCAGAGTTGTGTAGTTAATTGTAATGTTTTCCTTTTTAGCTTGTTTCCTGGATTTTCAGCATGGCGTCTCTGCTCTTGAGAAGTGTGTTGGCCGCGACAGCCAAAACAACCTGGTCCCTGAACTGCAGCTCGGCCTCCCGCTCCTTTTCTTCCTGGCTCCGGAGATGCTCAAATACGGTCACTCCCTTGCTTGGCCCACCTGCTACCAAGTCACTGAATGCACATCTTTTGCCTTTTCTCTCATGCTCCCCACATTACAATTGGCAGCCTGTTGCTGGCATGAAGTGCAAAGTGGCCATCAAGAAGCGCTGCAAAGACTGTTACTTTGTTCGCAAAAAAGGCCATTTGTATATATACTGTAAAACCTTCCCACGACATAAACAGAGGAAGTTGTAAAACTGTCCTAATTGCACATTGAGGAGACACCAGGCCAATCAAGTGTTAACTCATTGCACAAAGTAATAAGTCTGGAGATAAAAGGTTGTGCAAGACTTTGATTTTGTACGTATGAAACTTATCAGCAAAATGGAAATCATTATTTTTGGCTTTTTAGATATTGCTTACTTTAAGAACAATTTTGTATATTGTATCATAATTCAAATAAGTAACTGCCGCCATCCTGGACACTAAAATTCTGTCAAGATGTAAAATACAAATTCAAAGTAATATGTTCAAGATCAGAGTGTCAATATGAGAGTTAAACATGTGGACTTTGAATTGAAAAGATTAAAAATGCTTGCATCTGTTGCAGCGGAATCTACTATGTTGATGTTTATTTTGCTTTCTGTTCCTTCTAATAGAGTGACTAGGAAAAGATAGAGGTCAGTTGATGTGGCCACTCATCTGCTGTGCTGTCTATGTGCATTAAATTCAAATAATATGGCTTGGGAGGAAGCAGCCACAAAAATAAACATTGGCAGATGTCATAAGTATACAAGGTTGAAAATGGCTCTTGAATCTTCCTTTTCTCTGTGCATATTAACAAAGGCTTTAAAAGCAAACAAACATCCTTTACAATAAAAAGGAAGGCTTACAAACGGTCCTTCTTTCTAACGCTAGCTTTCAGGTTTGTTAATAGACATTTTGCAAGATATGTCATGTGCTAATGTAACAATTGAGATCTGTTGCTATTACAATTTTGTGCACAGATAAATGAAAAAAAATGACAAAAAATGTTGAGTTATGACTGGGATATATTGGTTTTTGTATTAGTGACTTATGTCTTAGTTTTGGTCATAAGTGTTACATCAATTGTAAAGCATACAAACTGACGCTCAGTTAATGTAATGCGGATATAAACTATCACAAGATTTTTTAATTTTAGAGTTTTAATTTAAAAATATGCCATTAAAAAAATGTTCATAGTCATTCTACAGTATTGTTATGATATTTGTTAATCTTGCTTTATGTTAAAGGAAGCAAAGAGAATATGACCTTGGGTAGTTTAAAGCCCAAATAGGAAAGATTTGTAAATTACTTGTATCTTTGTGTGTTTGTATGCAGGTTTTTTAAAAATTTGGAGCAAAAATTATTCGTTAAATTTATTTGCCGTCTATCTCATTGTGAAGCTACTCTAGGTGGCTTTCAATAATAAAAAGAAAGAAAGTGAAAGTGTAAACAGACCAGAAGTAAAATAATAGTATCATAAAATAAACAGTGAAAAAGGAACATGAGAATAATACAGCAATATGATAACCAAAAATGGATTGGTGGAGAGCAGAGAGGAAGGGGAGAGGTCTACTATCAATCCAGTGGAGTATCTTCTTAAATGGCTGCCTTAACAACTCCAGCATTGGGGGTGGGGTGGAATTAGCTCCCGAGGCCAACCGGTAGACCCAGGTCTTCAGGCTCTGGAAGGGTAGAATAGAGGGAGATCTTAATTAGAGGGTAAGATATTCCAAAGGGTAGGTGTTGCAGCAGAGCAGCGCCTCCCCTTTGGAATATCTTGATCCCAACAGTCGGAGTTCTTTGGCAGGATCCAAAATAGGCCCTCTGCCAGCAGAAGTAGGATGGGCTTGTCCTAGCAGGATGAGGCACTTCTTCAGATAGTCTGGACCCATTAAGGCCTTTAAAGGTCATAACTGATACTTTGAACTGCACTCAGAAGCAGACCAGTGACTAGTGAAATTTGCAGAGCAAAAGGATACTATGGGCTATTCTAGGTACCCCAAAGACTGCTCTCTCTGCCACACTTTGCACCACCTGAAGCTTCTGAATGAACTTCAACTGTAGCACCATGGAGAGCACATTGCAGTAGTCCAGCTGAGAAATGACCAGGGCTTGGGTAACAGAGCAGGGAGTCATGATCCTGGAAAGGTTGTTGCAACTGCCACCTGTTCTTCAAGTGGAAGACAAAGTTATGGTAGGATGCTATAGATGTTATAGGAGGGTGTTTATGATTTCATTAAAAATGCTTCAATTTCCTGAAATCAATTCCACATTTAAAACTAGTCAGATTTATTTTGAGTTTTGTGGCAAAAGTGATTCAACACAAAGCAACTTTCTGCAAAACAATGAACCAAAATAAATATTTGTTTTATACTGACCCAGAAACAGACATATGCTATTTAAAGAAAAACAAATCCATCTAACAAGTGGTTATGTAACTAGGTCAACTGAAAGAATCTTGCAGGTTAATGCATATTAATGAGTTTAAAACTTAGTTTGCAGCAGACTGAATAAGAAACCTTGCTCTAGTTGAAGAAAGGACAATGTCTCTTTAACAATGACAGGTGAGAAGAAAATTACTCTGAACAGTTATTGCATGGGGAGTTTTTATCTAAATTCCTGGATCACGGGAATATGCTGAAATTAGATATGTGATGGATGCACTTAGCATGTTACATCAATGCAAAAGAGGCACTTTGGTTCTTTTGTTTTCTGTATATTTTAAAATTAATCAATTTTAAAAGAAAAAAATATGTACACGAAATGTGATTGATTTTTAAGTGTCAGTTGAAATTATCCCAGAGCTGGATCCTTTTGTGTCAATTACAAACACAGATGTGCATCACAAAGTTCCTACTGTACTGACATATTCACAGCAACCTAGAGCTTTGTAATATTAAACTACTGCTAAAAGAATCTTCATCTTATTGGGTTGTTGTCATAAGACGGTCCCTAGGCATGCTGTGCAGATTGAAATTAGGCAGAATCCCAATGAAATACACTATTTAGCACAAACTGAACCAAACATCTAAGACTAGCAAAATGTGGTTTTTCTTGCTCTATGCATGCCTAATATTTGGCTTCTCCAGAAAATCCAGGTGACAAGATAATTTTGTCTTGAGATTTATTTTGAGTTAGAATTCAGACAGTAGACTGGCAGAGAAATGTGTATTTAAATAATCTAAACTAGATCACAGGTCTAGATTATAATCTTTTGTCTAGATTATTTAAATGGGGAAATAAAATATAAAATAGGTCACTATAATACAACATTTTATTGTATAAGTCACTTAAAGGATTTCTATTAGCAAGCAGATTACAAATACTCTAAATAAATAAATTCCATCTTCATTTAAGCATTCTTTATGTTTTCTCAAATATGCATACATATTGTAAAGAACAGGATTTCTTTTAGGGGAATGGTATAGATCATGGGGTACATGCATACACAGCGCACTCAATGCTCAAAGAGAGCCATATGAATACTATTAATCTTAGCTACATATTAAATAACGCAGTACCATAATGAATGTAATGCCAGTCCCATACCTACAACTAGAATGACGTCAAGCAAAGGCCTCTTCCTGAGACATTGGACAGTCATTGCAGATAGGAGCAGACAATACCACAGACAAATAATCTCACTTAACAGAAATTAGTTGGATTGACCGACTCTTCCCAATTTCTTTATCAAATATTTGTCCCCTGAGCATGTCATTAGAACGTAAATGAAGATGTAGAAAGATAGAGTGAAGTGAAGGAGGCAAGATTTGTCAGAAAAGCATTTTCATAAGCAATCATTTGTGTGTGGCCATTGTCTTGCCCCAATTCTGCTGTTGCCTTGAACAAACTCTGGAAAAGGACTCTGATTGAAGAGTTATCTGATGGTTCCAAATTAACTGTGAAAAAGGTGTGCTCTAATTTATATAGATTTTCCTTGTGGGTATATTGTTGGGTAAAACTTTATAATCTAGTCCCAAATTATAGAAACCATAAGAAAAGACAGTGCAGGTGGTCTCAAACTTGAAAGGTTTGCTGTGTGGAACTATTTGAAAGGAGCTTAATTAACTATAAATATGTGAAAAATGCAGCTCTGGGTTATTTAATCCCCCCCTTCTGTGTGTTTCTGAGCATGTAGGTTTGGAGGCATGGTTTGAGAAAACTCAACAATATTTTTTTTATATTAAACCAGCATAAAGTTGAATATATTTACATAATGCAATGATCCATGAAGGTTACCATAACATCAAGGGACTATATTAACCGGCTGAATGGAATTCATTAGAAATTAACTACCACTTAAATTAATTTTCCCACATTCACAAGGCAATAATGGCAGAAAAAGGAACCGTCCATCAGTGTGTAGTGACAGGAGAGCTGTCATTGCTTTTATTTATAGGTTAATGTATTAACCCACCAAGCTGCTTTTCAGGAGAAAAAGCTGCACCATGGCACTCATAAATTGCTACTTTCAAAACCTTCTCTATTAATAAATAAACCAAGTTTGATTAAGCCGAAACTCATCCCTTAATGCTGCATAAGCTACTAGTCCAATTTAGCTTTTCTACATTTTTATTTCACCAGTATGCATATCTTTTTGCATATTGTTCATTGCATAATGAAATTCCAAAGCGTAATTTTTGCATTAAAAAAAAAAAGAGCTGATATAAAACCTCTCATTCTCTTCCACAAACTTTGTGTGTCAAAAAAAAAAAAAAGCCTCTCTGTTTGGGCTGTTTTTCAGCATTCGTCTGTTAATTCTGTTTAAATTGCCTTTGCTCTCCTATGCCCTCATTTGCCTCAAAGATGTCAACATGCAGCAAACTTAATTAATTTTGTTGATTCACTGACATCCAGGCATGTCATCCCATCCATCCTATTATTATGATGTAATCCACTTCATGCATTAATTATGTCATATATAAAAAGAAACCCCAGGCCATATAGCATAACCCCACTGTTCACCTTGGGTGGAATAAGCGTTTGGAAGGAGGGAACAAATGCATACCAACCATTGCCTGTGTCAACATTTACAGGAGCTGGAAGCAGAGGCATAGCATCTTTTTTTTTTTGCATGGGCTTGATGGAAACAAGGTGGGGAAGATTCATGCTGATGACCAAATGGCACTTTATTAATATATGCATGATGTATTTCTGAAGAATATATACTGTATACAAATCCTACTAAAATCAATTAAAAATAAATTCTGTGCAATTCTAGTCAATGGTACAATTCTCAGGAGCTAACCATATTTATTACTGTGAATTTGAAATATTTAGCATTTGCCTTTGATGAATTGCCAGTCTGCATATGACCAACAATTATCCTGGGAGATTTGGCAGTGCTTGGCTGGGAATCAGTCACAAAAGACAGTCGCTGGGTTCATATGATACACTTGACCTGGATCAGTTACAAACCTAATAGCTCCATTCACATAAAATGCCACGCTTGATAGCTTTTACTTTAATTCATTTTTCTTAAGTGTTAATATATTGTGTGAATCCGGGAATGTGGTTAGTTCTCAGTTTGGAATATTATGCAAAAACATAAATTGAGTTAATATTGTCCAAAAGGTATGAGTGTTGTGTGAATACAAGCATTTGCAAATAGTTTAGAAGTTGAGTATAGGCAAAAGGGGTCTCTTAGGCAAAACATAATTAAAACCCTTCCTAAAAGCATCACTTATACAAGGGTAAGAACTGCTTTTTTACCTGGAGAGAATAGCAAAAAGAATAGCAATGAGAGTTGAGTCTCTACTGAGATGGCAGCAAAATGCAGCATTGTAAGGAGGTTTTTGTGCTTAAACTTTACCCAAGATCTCCTCAAATGCCTTTGGTTTGCCTGAATTAAAAATAATTAGGTTTTCATAGCAAAGCAAACAATAGAAAATAAATCCTTGAAAGTCTGACTAGCCCACTCTGAAGGCATTGGTCCAGTCACTAAATTCCATGAGTGACTCTTGTTTAGCAGATACACTTTCCCAAGATTTAAATATCCTTCGGAAATTCATTTCCAATTTCCAATAAGGTTTCTTTTGGTAAAAAAATATATGGAAAAAATGATTTTATTTTTTAGCCAGTGACTTTTTTAGTGTTTATTTTCATTGTCAGAAATAACAAAATATCCTCTACTCAAGAGCATCAATGATTGATTGAAATGCATGTATCCAAGATGCAGCTCCGATATTAGCCTTTGAGCTGCATCCTTTCCAAAGTTTTTCTTAATTCAGTTCCATTTTATTTTCCATGCGCACTCCATTCTCCTGCTGGCAGCATTGTTATTTCTGCATGGTATGATTAACCAGTACAGTGTGCTCCTCTTAATGTGAAACTGCTTTCTTATCCCTTCGATTCTACAAACTGGGAAATAAAAGCTTACAGCCAGAGGCCACACAGAATAATACCAGTGTCAAGCTTTATTAAAACATATTTGTTTCATGTCCTCCAAGGACAAATGATAGACATGTAAAATGTTTTCTCTCATTCTGTTTCAGGAAATGCTTAGTTTAGAATTAGCTTCTGTCAAAGAAAACAATTTTCAGAGCTTAATCAATATGATTTCCTCACCATTCCAGCTGCAAACAAAGAACAGGTATGGGTGAAATGGTACGTGTCTGACTAGTGATTACAAATTGACAGAACTATCTACTTTCTCTTGTCAGGATGGTTCCCCTTTAAGGAAAGCTTGTCATTAAGAGGAGGGACAAAAATGCATCCAATTAGCAACCTGCCACATATCAGTCATTTACTTTGTTTGGGTGTGTTTTAGAATAATAACTGCCTTGTGGCTTTGAAACTCTTTTTTTTCAACATCTATCACCCTAATTATGTATTTTTCTTCAAACCTTCAGACAGGGTACTCCAAGAATGTCACTTACTGAAATGTTTCTTTTAATAGGCCAAGGAATTGCAGATGCTTGAAACCTACCATAAGATTCTACCTCATTAGAGCCTCTTATTTGATGACTTTGCATCATCGCTGACTGTAGCCTTTAGAGATCCTTGGATGCTGATTCCAAAAAGAGAAAAGAAGGCCAAACTCTGTGGCTGACCATATACTTACTATATGCTTACACCGCCAATGAGGTATATGTGCTGGACTAGAAGAGAGATCAAAGTACATTTGTACATCAAAGTACAAAGTACCCACAACAATGGAAGCTCACTTAGTTGTCATTGTCTGGGAGCTGTCCAGAGATGGTTATAAGATGGGTGGCTATATATGTAAATGTTTTAAGTAAATAAATAGTTCCTTGTCCTAATCTATTTTATAGGATGTTTTGTTGTGAAAGACAACTAGAGTCATAACCCAAACAATCCAAGATGGCGCCAACAATGGCTGCCTCAGTGAAATGCTCTCTAATGGTTTCTTTATTTTTTATTATTCTCTGTGATTCTCTACAGATCTCGTATTCACGAGACCATCTGCTAAGAATTAAGGAATATTCCTTTAAGGAAAAGCTATTTGCAACTCACGCCCCTCCCCTCTGTCTTTACAAACACGGAGGAGAGTCTAACACAGTAGGAAGCTAATTCCCCGGAACCATGGATCAGCAAAAGCAAACCCAGACACAGACGGCAGAGACAAAGAGGTAAAAGAGCAGGAATTTTAAATAGGCTAAGCAATAGGGGAAATTAAAAAATAACCTGCTCTCTTCTTCCTATCCAATTTACGTTCACTTGCTAATAAGACGGATGAAATACTCCTTTTAAACAGATGCAACTCTGATTTTTACAATGCATCTACCCTATGCTTTACTGAATCCTGGCTACATGAGGAAATTGATGATAATAGCATGCAAATTCCAGGGTTTCAGATACAT
>JANHFT010003146.1:87711-98129 GCA_032467955.1 Pseudoxenodon macrops | reverse complement strand
GATAGATAGATAGATAGATAGATAGATAGATAGATAGATAGATAGATAGATGATAGATAGATGATAGATAGATAGATGATAGATAGATAGATAGATAGTTTACATAGATAGATAGATTACATAGATGGTAAATGATAGAAGAACGCACCTGTTTTCCTTGCTGCAAACTCGCTGCTTATTCCAACAGCCAAAGACGGAAGAGGCGCCTTTTCCATCCTTGGCTGTTGCAAAGAAGCGGCAGCTCTGAATGTGCCATGCCTGCTTCGTTCTCAGGTCCTTCTCCTTCCCTCACTCGACTGCTACTGCCAGGGTGCTGCCAGGAGAAGCGGTGTGTGTGTATGTGTGTGTAGGGGGGGCATAGACCATTTGGGGCTAGAAGCAGCTGCGGCGGCAGGGAAAACAGGTGCGTTCTCCTCCCCCACCGTATGTGCCTCCGTGCCACGTGAAGTCACCCCGGAGGCGGCATCGGACCACAATCAAGCCCGTGGACTGGCAGCAAGGAAGGCCTTAGTCAGTCCATGGGCTCGATTGATGCTGCTCACGGTAAGCTTCTTCCCCCCACACACTGTCTGCGGCTCCTGACCCCCAACCATCCGCACCCCGCTTACTTACCTTTAGGCAGGACTTTTAGGCAGGGAGACTGCAAGTAGACCAGGTAGGCAGCAGCAAGTAAAGATGCGAGGGAGAGTCCAGACCGCATGGTGGCCACAGTATATATAGCACTCTCAGAGGCAGGGCAATCTGTGAGCCAGCGAGTGGTGGGCAGGTAGGCAGGGTGGGGCAAGCATGGTGCCGACAGGCAGGGCGAGAGGGCAGGGTGAGCGAGCGAGTGGTGACTGGGCACGGGGGGGGGAGCGAGCGGAACCAGCGCTGGAGGTGTCGTCCAGGCTACTTTTACTACCGGTTCTCTGAACTACTCCCTAAGATTACTACCTACTCGGTAGAACCGGATAGAACCGGTAGGAACCCACCTCTGATTAGAACTGTTATTAATATTTTATTCATTCTATTGAATGCAAATTTCTAGTGAAACAACCTTAGATATATTAGATATTTTAAGCGTATTTCCTAGTTTCTTTTTTGTGGTATAAATTTATAAACATAAAAGGAAAAGTGAATTTAATTTAATTTAATGTGTATAAAGCAGGTGTGCAGAAACCAGATAAAGTATAATTTTTTAGAAATTAATGAATTTGTATTAACTAATTAACTAGCAAAATGCTGCAATATTTTAATCTTAATATTAAGCATAATTAAAAAATAAATATATATTAATTTAGAGTATTAGAAGTACATATTATAGTTAATATATATTTATACAGTGGAATATTGGTAAGAAATATTTAAAATCAGTGTTATATCTTGAGATCTGGAAATACCTTTGGACAGAGACATAAAAAGTAAGGGAGGAGAAAAAAGCAAAAGAAGTTGTATTAAATATAGAAAAGAGAGATACTACGAAAAGGAAACTTGGTGGTAGACTGGTTTCATGGTAGCGTGGAATAGACTTTTAAACATACTTAAGATGACAAGTACAACAACAATAACTACCAAGGCAGGGAAAAAATAACCTCAACAATAGCTTCCCCCGCAGGACAACACCCAGCAGATAACATAGCAGGGGGAGAGAAAGCAGGCATTAACACAAATTCACAAAATATGCAAACAACATTAACTTGGATACAAGAAACAATGATGAAAATGCAAGAATCGATAACTAGAAATCATGAAGAAATGAGAGAGGATATGAGAGAAGGGAAGGGAAATATCCTCAAACTAGATGACAGGATGGGAACGATTCAAGAATCAAGAACAAAGAACAAACAGAGAATGAAAATGGTGGAAGACAGAACAGAACGGACGGAACAGAGACTGGAAGCAACAGGTTGCAGACTGTAAATAGAGAATTGGAAGAAACAATGTCTCCTCTGGAGATGGAAAAAGCAGCGTTTTTCCTTAGATTCCAAAATATTCCAGAAAACAAAGAGGAAGACCTCCCGGAATGTGTGCCGGAACTATTAGCTGGCATACAAAAGAAAAGCAAACAGGAGACACTTAATGAGTTGGATGAGTTATACAAATTGCATACAAACTATGCCCGTAGATATAAGTTCCCCAGGGAGGGACACCTAAGATTTACAAAAAGAATAACTAGAGATGAAATATACAACAAAACAAGGGATAATCCACTGATTTATAAGGGGAAAGAAATAATTACATTGAGACAAATACCATGAAGAATTAGGAATAAAAGAAGAAACTACAACTTTCTCTCTGCACAATTGATCAAACACAAAGTAATGTTTTGATGGTTAGTTCTAGAGGGCATGCTAATCACTATACAGGAGAAGAAATTCAGAATAGACTCTGTAGAAGAGGCAAGAGATTGCTATGAACAATACATAGCGGGTAAAGAAGAACAAGATAGTACAGAAGAGGGGGAGAAAAGAAGCCAGGAGGAGCAAGCAGCAGAGGAAAAAATGGTGGAACAGGATATAAGAGAGAGGAGGGAGATAGAAATACATGAAAGGGAAGGAGCTAGAACGAGAGCACAAACTGAGACAAAAGGAGGCCCAAAGTGATAAGAGGGAGGAAGGAGAAATTAATGTAATATAATTAAATATTAATGGCATGAACTCCCCAAAGAAAAGAAAAAAAATATTGATGAGACTCCAAAAGCAAACTGCAGATATCATAAGCCTACAGGAAGTGCATACTAAAAGAGAGTATGATAATATTTTGAAATATCCAAATCTGGGGAAACTACATCTGGCACTAGCCCAAATAAAAAAAGAGGCATTGCAGTATACATAAAGGATTGGTTAAACTCAAGTTTGTTATACACAGATGAAGAAGGCAGATTATTAATAATAGAAATAGCATCGGGGCAAAGGCGAATACTTTTAGTTGTAATCTACGCTCCAAATATAAACCAGAAAATCTTTTATACCAAATTACACAGAAAACTGACAGAATTACAATGGGAGAATATTTGTATAGTAGGGGATTATAATACGGTGGCTGATAAAAAAGAGATCATAAAAGTAATGATAGGAAGAAGACAAGACGACAACTAACCAAGTGCATTTGAAGAAATGAGGCAAGAATTCAACTTAGTGGATGGCTGGAGACAATTAAACCCAAACAATAGACAATACACTTTTTTTTCATACCCCCATAAATCATGGTCAAGGATTGACATAGAACATAGAACTGATAAATGACCTAGAAGAATTAGAGATAGCCCCAAATGCATGGGCAGACCATAACACGTTAACAATAAAATGGAAAGGACAAAGGAAAAAAAAGCGAGATGGACATTAAACCAGAGAATAGTAAAGGAAAAGATGTATATACAAATGATGGACAAAGAATTAGAATATTTCTTTAAAGACAATAAAAAGGAACAAACAATAGTGCAGAACTTATGGGATACCACAAAAGCATATATGTGAGGGTTAATATGTGGCAAAGAGAAATAAGGAAAGAAAGAAAAAACAAGAGATACTATATACAAAACTCAAAGAACTAGAAGACATATGGCAGAAAAAAACCACAGAATAGTAAAGTTAAAGAGGAAATGGACTTAATTAAACATAAGATTAATCTGACAATGCAAGAAGAAATTATTCAAAAGCTTAAAGCAACAAAACAAAACTATTTCGAATTCACAAATAAACCTGAGAGATGGTTGTCCCATAAACTGAAAAAAGAGAGAGCGGAGAGAACAATACACATCTACAAGATGAAAAGGGGAAATTACACAACTGGTTAGAAGGGAAAAAATATTGTCCAAAACTTCTTCAAAGAATTATACTGCTGGGATGAAATTAAAGAAGAAGAAATTAAGGATTATTTGGGAAAAAGAAATTTGCCAATCATGCCAGAGGAAACCAGGACCCTGCTAAACAGCAAAATAACATTAATAGAAATGAAAGAAGCAATTAAGAAACAAAAAAACAATAAAACGCCCGGACCAGATGGAATACCGACAGAGGTATATAAAAAATTTCAGGAACCATTGGAAACAATAATGTTAGATCTATACAATGAGGCAATAGATAAAGCTAAATACCAGATTCATGGAAAGAAGCAACTGATACCAAAAGAGGATTCAGATAAACAACAAATTAGAAACTATAGGCAAATCACAATATTAAACATGGACTATAAAATATTTGTGACAATCATTGTGGGAAAAAAAATTTTTTAATCAAATTATACATTCAGATCAAAACGGATTTCTCCCAAAAAGACAAATTAGAAACAATACAAGAATCATATAAAATACATTAGAGTACTATGATACCCACCCGGAGAAATAATTAGCATTAATGTTTGTTGATGCACAAAAAGCATTTGATAATTTGGAATGGTAATTTTTCACATCACAATTAGAAATCATGAAATTCGGTGGAAAATTTATTAGGCTGATCAAATAACTATGGGAGTATGCTAAGGATGTCCAGTATCCCCACTTTTATTTATATTAGCTCTGGAAGTGCTGCTGAATCCGGTAAGAAATAATCAAGAGATAAAGGGGCTCAAAATTACGAAAGAAGAATACAAAGTAGAGGCATTTGCCAATGACATGACATTTATTATTGAAGAACCCCTTGATAATGGAATAGTTCTAATTAAAGAGATAAAGAAATTTGGTAAAGTAGCGGAACTAAAAACAAATAAAGAAAAAACTAAGATAATAACAAAGAATCTCACAGACGATCAAAATAAAAAGTTAGAGGAAACAATGGGTATCAAAATCGTAAAAAGAGTGAAGCACTTAGGTCTATGGCTGACAGCAAAATGTATCTCAATGAAGGAGGACAACTATACCAAACTATTACAGAAAATAGATAAGAGATTTGGAAAACTGGACAAAATAACAAAATTGCAGCTATAAAAATGAACATCCTGCCCAAAATCCTCTTTTTTATTTCAAACAGCACCAATAAAATTAGGGAGGAAATTCTTTTTAGAATTAAACAAGATGATTGTAAAATTCATTTGGTCAAAGAAAAAGGCCCAAATAAAACTGAAATTATTACAGGATAACAGGAGGAAAGGTGGATTTGAACTCCCCGACTGGGAATTATACAACCGTGTTTTCCCGAAAATACGTCCTCCCCTGAAAATAAGCCCTCCTGAAGGGGTGGGTGGAGCCACCATAGTGGGCAGCCCTTCCCTTCCCTGGTCAGCCAGGGGCATCTGGGCCCCTTAAACCGGACCCGCGGATCAACTGAGCTGATCCGGAGCTGCCTCTCCCGCCCCTAGTGTTTTTGGTGCTCGCCTGCCTCCCATCCACTCCTCCTTGCCTAAAAACTCCCGGCCCACTTGCAAGACAGCAGCTGCCTGGCACCTCTTGGCAAGTTGTGCCCACCTAGCGGGCAACCTCCCCTCCGCCAGGCATGGCAGGGCTCCTACCCCTTTAGCGATGCTAAGCAACAGGCAGGACCCCTGCCATGCCCGGCGAGGGGGAGGGGGGGAAGAGACGGCAAGGGAAACTTAGCTTGCCATCCCTTGCTTAACCATCTGCCTCCTTTAGCGAAGCAATTTGGGGGTGGCAGGTGAGGGTGGGTGGGCCTCGAGACACGCGTCTTACCTTTCCAGCCCCATCAGTTCCTCGCCGTTCTGTCCAGGGAAGCCCGTTGCAAAAGAAAACCTCGCGAGTTCAAAAGTTTTCTTTTGCAACGTGCTTCCCTGCATACAACAGCAAGGAACGCAATGGGGCTACAGGTAGGACACGTCTCACAGCCCACCCGCCACCCCCAAACTACACTGCACCATGAGACGCTCGTCTTACCTGTCCCTCGTAGCGAGCATTCCTCGCCTTTGTGTCCGGAGGAGCCCTTGGCAAAAGAAACCCAATGCGATCGCTATGAGAGACAGGTAAGACGAGCTTCTCGCGGTGGAGTGGCAGGTGGGTGCACGCGAGACACTCACCTTAGCAGCGTTTGGCTTCCCTGCGCTCCTCTCTTTCGGGCAGGCTTTGCAAGGAAACCCCTTGCAATGTGAAAGAAAACTTTTCGTGAATGCAAAATTCTTCTTCTTCTTCTCCTCCTCCTCCTTCTCCTCTTTCTCCTCCTTCTCCTCCTCCTCCTCCTTCTGACTTATATTATTGTTGAGAGCTGCTCAGAGATGTGTTTCATAAAATGAAAGGCTACATAAGTCTTTTAAATTTCAAAGCTGGGAGGTCACAGCAAAGAAGGACATCTTTGTGTCCCTAAATGAGTAGCCTTTCTTAGTTATGGACTCTCAAAATTACCTCCCTTGCAGATCATAAAGCTCAGTGAAGTAACACATGTTTCTAAGTAACTTTGGGTTCTTCCTGGTTTCTACCCATATCTATCTCTACTGCTTATCTAACTAACAATCTTTGGTTCTCACACCCAACTGTGCATTCTGCTAACTCCTATGTATCCTATAGATATAGTCAGTCTTGAGGGGGTTAATCCCTAACTAACTAACAATGTTTTTCTTGTACATTAGGGGGGAATAATGTGAGATATTTTGTAAATGAGGGGAAATATTTTTTGGGAGGACAGTTATCTACAACACTTTCCCCTGTCAAATCAATACAATGTAATGCTCTAAATTATTTATTTGTGTCAGTAATGAAGGATAACATGTTGTTGTTGTTTTAAAAAAGAGGCATATTATTTACTAAAGTTTCAAAAGCAGTTAATCTTTCCCTCATTGCCATTTACACTGTTTATATACTAGAAATGGTATAAATGGTGGTGATGAAAACATTGGAATCTTTATTTAGCATTTTGCTATAAATATCAAGTCAATTTAAATGATTTCTGTCTGATATTATAGCTATTCAGTTTGACTTCTAAATCTAAATGATTCTAACTAAATGTAGTCTCACCTTAGACATAAAAAGATGAGTGAGTAACTTCACCTTTTCTCAGCCTACGACATCAGGTTTGAGAGACAAGCTGGTCGGTCGATTTCTGTCACAACTAAATGAATCAACACTTGGTTGATCTGGGAAAAAAGCAAAGCCTGGACTTTCAGCAAAATGCTAAGAAGAAAAATAAAACTCTACAGAAAAAGTTGTAGCTTTAGACATGCTCATATCATCCTGCCTATTAATAACTCATTGTCCTGAATTCCTTTCAGGATGATAGGAACTCTTTATTAGTCAATAATTTTATTATGAATGTTGATTCTTCCATCGTACAAACAGACAGAGAGAATCCTTTTCATTAGTTTTCACTTTGCTTTTCATTATTTTATTAGTACTTTGATTGCTCTTTAAATAGGGAGCCATGATTAAAATATTGTAATTCAAATAGTTAATTAAAACTATCCAGAAGTTCAACATTTTAAAAAAATAGGGTAATATTTTCCTCAGTGATCTTTCAAGTATCTGTAGGGAAGCTGAATATGTTTGTGATTTTTTAAAAATCTGTCCACTGGGGGGCAGCACTACAACAGATCTTAGTGACCTCTAGAGATTGGAGGTCCAAGGGAAGATTGGGCTTCGTCTTTTAGTTTGGTTTGAATGTGAACACTCATGCCCCAGTGCACTATTTTTCAAACTTAGCAACTTTAAACTGACTAGGGGTTTTCAGGACTTGAAGACCATGCATCTTAAAGTTGCCAAGTTTGAAAAAAACCTGCACTGGTCCAGAAAAAAGAGGCATTGGATCTCCTCTGTCTCCCCTCCTCCACTCCAGCTTTGTCTCAAATATTTAAAAATAGCACGGAAATCTCCCAGAGCATAGCTGATTAAGTAGACTTTAGGACTATTACTAATGCTCTATAATACAGTGAAATTAATCATTGGGGGTGGGGGGTATACCACTCCTGCATGCAAAATAAGCTAGGGTCAGTTTAGCTATAATTGGAAAAGTCATTTTGTATGATCTAACATCTCGGGTAACATGTCAACAAATACATAGAGTATTCATAATGCCATATAGTGAACTTTCTTTTTCTTTGTTTGCAACGTTGTGACAATATAAAGCTAAACACTTAAGACATTAAGGAATTATTAATGTTACACAGTTCACACAATGCATAAAATGTGTACAAATTAACACCAGCACAAGGAATTAAATGGCAGTAGATCCTGGACATAACAAGGAAGACAAGAACTTGGCTGTAATCTTATATCCCATCCCAAATATTCTACTGCAGCAGCGTAACACAATGCCCCCCCTCTCCCAATATAAAAATAATCAACAACCTTCTTAATGGGAATTATTACTGTGCCTCATAGCACCATTAGAAGATACGTAGAGCTCCCTCAAAAGTGCAGGATAGGTGGGAACCACTAGTTGACGTATTTACAAGTAGACAAATGCACAGAAACCTCTTTTTTTAATTATTATAATTTATTTTTGTAACCTAAGGTCATACATCCAAGAAGAGGATCTAGGTGATGCTTGTTTAAGGGCACAAAGATAGATAAATGCACAAAGCCCAACCAACAGTGAAGAATGTTGAACAGTGAAGAGGTGGAAGAAATAAACTCTCTGTTCATTGCAAAGGCCAGAGGATTGGGGTGCTCAGGGATCCCACCAACCTATTAGCAGCATTGCTCCCAAACCTGGGGTTACAAGTCAAGTCGCTTCATACTGTCCTTCACACAAAAAAAACCAGCATCCTTATTTGCTGTGGGAGAATGGGCTTTTTTTTTTTTTTTTAGAATATTAAATCTTAACCCCATGGTTTTATGCAAACAAACGGAACTAAAAAGAAGCCATTTTTCATTGAACCAACCAAGGAAGGAGAAAGCAGATTTGAACAGGAAGGCCCAGATTGTCAAGGTAGACGAAAAGTATTTGGTGTACCTAGCAAAATAAAACTCCTCTTCCTTGCATTAACTGGGTAGGAAGCTCCTTGCTTAAGCACTGTTTGAAATGCTCTGCGTTTCTCATCCATGCTTCGGAGCCTTCATTATGTATCCAGGGCCAGGCCTTCCGAGCTCAGAGAGTGTTCTTCATTCTTGCTGCATGCCATTTATAATCCCGCTTCAGTGAAATATCCATGCTGCTAACATCTGTCTTCCACCACAAGAAAAAAGAGCGGAGATTCCCATAGATAAAATGCACACGAGGGCGACAAAAGAAAGGAAAACCTATGACATAGTCAAATTTTATTAATGGATCAACCATATGCATCCGGGGAATAATTAACTATTCACAGGTGAAATTAACTGATAGGAGTGTCTGTCGTGAGCAAATCGAATGAGCTCTGATTGTATCAATAGTTTTCAACCGGTGTCCTGTGGTTATCAAAGTATCAAATAAATTTGTCCACTCTCCTCTTTGGAGTGTAAAAAAAAACTTTAATTATCTAGCTACGGAGTATGGCAGGTCATTAATAAAAACTAGTTATCTGGCTGATGTTTCTTTAGAGTTTTCCTATTATCAATCTTTGATCTAAATAAATGTTTGGGAAATGGCCTTAAAATTAGTCTGGCTACTTTGACCTAATGGGTAACCGTTATTTGAAAATAATAATAGTAAGACTAAAAACTTTGCTAGATTTTACAGTACAATATTGAGGGCGTCACCTCGAAGCTTTCTCTTCCATCCACCACAAGAATTGAATTATGGAGTTTGCTTGCACATACATTGATGAATCTCACCAACCTGCAAATGCAGATAAGAATGAAATAGCTTGATGGCTCTGTTCTCCGTAATGTATATTTACTCAGCCTTTTCGTTATGCAGGCATTTTGTTTTATTTTATTACTTCCATGCCATGCAGATAGATGACAAATGTTAATAATAATAATAATAATACAAAGTAGCAACAATTGTGCATTGGAATATCTATAAATAATACAGCAAGAACTGGTAGGACTGCAAAATAAGCAAAGTAATAGAAAACGAAGAAGCTAATGTGTTCTGGGACTTTAACATTCAAACAGACAAGCACCTGCCACATAATACTCAGACCTAATGAGGAGGGCGTGGCCAACGTCCCAGTGAATGACGTGCTTTTCGGGTGCTTCCGAAAATCCCTCAATCCCCATCTGACTCGGGGGTCCTCGCAGAGTGGAGTATAGGGGCACGGGCTAGCACGAACAGGAAAATGGCAATTTTCTGGGGGAGGCCACCTGAAGCTTCTAAACCCGGTGGCTGGGAAGACGGACTTCGAACCGTTACTAGCTGGGGCAGCCACAACAAATGGATCTGGACTGAAGATATTGTCAGTCTGGAGGAAAGGATTACCTTGATCTAAGTGTTTTTGCAGGAGTGTCGATTGAGCAAAGTGTGGGACCGGGTGAGTGTTCAGCTTTTTTTCAAAAAGAAGAAAAAACTTTTTAAAATGAAGGGAAAGTGCCTGGAATTGAAAATGATGGGTAACTGGCACTTGGACTGAACATTAGAAAAAACAACGGATTAAATAAGAAAACCCAAGATTGTGGATTTTACAATTGGAGTGGGGGAAAA
>JANHFT010003146.1:9778-22714 GCA_032467955.1 Pseudoxenodon macrops | reverse complement strand
TTCCAGTTTGCCCGTAGGATCATTTTTCGCATTTAGGAGGCTTCCCTGAAGCCTCCAAAGGGTGAAAAACAGCTCAACGGGCAAAAAGGAAGTCCCCTTGTTTTTCATCCTCTGGAGGCTTCAGACAAGCCTCCTGAACCCTCTGGAGGGCAAAAATCAGCCCAATTGGGGGGGGGTGCATGCGCAGTGCAGCATGCGTGGGGGAGTTGCGTGCGCACCGCCATTTTTGGCACACAAAGGGAAAAACGTTTGCCATCACTGACCTAGGGCCTAGGGCTCTGGCAGCTCTGAGCCGGAGCTGTTTAATAACGCCATGATAAGTCAAACATAAATGTGATGTAACAGCAGTCACAAACGAAAATAACATAATTTTAAAATTGCATGGCATTGACTTGATAAACTTTTCCCTAGGCTACTATGCTTTGGCTTTTTAGTTAAGTTTTCATTTCATCTAAAACAAGTAATTATCTCAAGTGTTTGAAGCTTCAAATTGTACTCAATTCAGTAAGGTAATTTCAAAAAGAAAAAGAGAATAAAATGGATATGTTGGATTTTAAAAAGTGCTTTCAATGTAAGGGTTTAATATGCAAAGTAATAACTAATTAGTTTATTTTATTTTTAATGTATTGCTACTATTGTAGCACTCAACAGTAGTTCCTGTTGTCAAGTATAAAAAAAGATTAACAGTTACATTGTCTTTTTTTCTAGAATGTGTTTATTATATTTTGTTTGCTTCTACTATTGATACATTTTACATAACTTAAACAATATTAAAGGAACAAACTTGGGAATGTTGATGTTTTTGTGTTTCTTTCTAGCTTTAATTAAATATATTCGACCTGTATTTGTATCTCGATCGGATCAGGATTCCCGCAGAAAAACTGTTGAGGAAATAAGACGGCGTGCTCAGTCTAATGGCAAATGGCCACAGGTATTGATAAAGCAACTTAATTTAATTGTATTTCTTGCTTGTAAAGAAATACTATAAATATGCTATTTTTGTTCAACATAATTACCATCACCATTTGGAATCCCAACAGTGGTTAAGGCAAATTTCAGTTTGAATTCAGAATTTGTCATTGCCCTGTTGAATTAGCATTTTCTTACTTCTCTCCTTTACATAACTTGATTTAAAGTGGTAAACCTACCTATAAGAACAGAAACATTGTCTCTTTTTAAATAATACGTAGGAATATTTAGTCCATATTTCTATTTCTAAATCTGTGATTTGTCCACGAATATTTATGAAGGAGGATGTGAAGCTGTCTTCTCTGAATGCTGGTAGGCAAAGGAAAATTCATTTTTGTTTATATTTTGATTACATATAGATTTATTATGTTATAATAACAAATTTGAAATAATTGATAATTCATTGGAATGAAATTTGATTCATTAGCATTCTAGTTATTTTGTTTAATAGATATCTGAGCTTGAGAATCATTCTCTTTTCTATGGTGGTCATTCATTTTACTATTTACATGTACTTACAGTGATTGGAATTTCAGTCTAGTATATTACAAATAGCGGTGAGAGGGTTTTCAGGTTATGAGAGCAATTTTGCATTTTTCCTCTCCTTGTATACGGTAGGACATTAGAGCTTTCACTTCTTTCCTTGGGCAATTGTGGTACTTTCTTGCAATCTTTTTTTAAATATGCATACACATAGTTGTAAGAGATGAATGATCTTTTTATTTTAAAACCTGTATTTTTGCACAGCTGCCTCCTTGGTTTAGGAATTGTGCTCATCTGCTAATCTAGGATTAGCAAAACGGGTAGGTGGGGGGGAAACCACAGGCAGATGAGCAAAGAGCATGTGTGCCAGCCATATTGAGCTGACCAGGAAGTCTGAGTTACAGTCCTGTCCCTTTGTTGGATTCTCTTCATTTTCACTCAGCCTTCTTCTTTCCTAAATGTTTCACAGTACATTGTGGGGCTTGTGCTTGGCCTCATCTTCCTTCTCACGCTATATATCATCCTCAACCACATTTGCTTCTTCATTTTATTGCCTTAAGTGGATGGCAGTCACAGCAGTCTTCACAGTACACAACTTAAGCGCTCAGAGGAGAGTTGCTGAGGAGGAGTACTTTTTTCACTGTGTGGCTGTTTTAAAAGAAAGGAGAGGACAGAATCTAGTAGGAACCATTTTAAGGGCTTCAATGTTTATTTTTATTTTTATTGGAGCAGAAAAGAATGTGAAGTATCCAGTTGGTGTGGTCAGGTATAGGATTTAATTGAAAGGATTTTGTGCTGAGTACTTTTTTTTCTTTTTAGAAAGGAAAGAGGGAGAAAATAGAGCAGAAAACCCAAGTATCTAGCATGGTGCTAAACAGAAAAGCATTGTCATTGGTTGAGGCTGATATGCTGCAATGAAAGACTAGAAATTCATTAAAAGTATTGAAGGTCTTTAAAATAATAGGAGTTGAATATGATTGTTACATTGGACTCCACTAAAAATAAAGAAATCAGTAGGTTCTGAAAACAATAAATAGATTTCTATGAACAGAAGTTACTTATATTATAGCAGCAATTGTTCTAAGACTGCCAGCAACTAATAAATGTAAGTTGGATTTAAAATATTTAAGTACTCTTATCTAGGTATTTCTAAATTAATTAGAGTTTAAGGTTAAATTTCCGTCTATCAGTAAAGTAATATCATCCCAATTAAACGTGTTTGTAGAAAACATTGAACCTAAGAAAGCCATTGACAAGTGATTCTTACATGGATGCCTTGAATGTGAAACAGTATTGTGTAATAATTATAATTCTGCAGTGAAGAGTACATACCGTATTTTTCGGAGTATAAGACGCACATTTTCCCCCTAACAGAGGGTGGAAACCAAATACAGCAATTTTGGCCTCCTGAAGGCCTGCAAAAACAGGTGAAAAACAGGCCCGTTTTTGCAAAAACAGAGTGCACAGAGGGTTTGGGAGGCTTGCAGAGTTCTCCTGGGGCCGGGGAGGACAAAAACTGTTTTTTTCCTTATCTCTTTGAAATCTTGGTGCATCTTATACACCGGTGTATCTGATAGTCCGAAAAATACAGTAATTCTCATATATGGTTGCTTGGATTTTTCCTGTGCTTTCCTGGGTTTGCATTATCAGGAATCCATTGGTTCAGGCTACTGATTTTTCTCAGAAATAAATAAGAATTAATACTCTTTGGTTTGATTAATCATTTGAGTAATCAGATGTCTCAGGATTTGGAACATAGGACTGTATCAGTTAAAAGGAAATCTAGGAATGAAGTTTTGATTTGCTTAATAGGTTAATTATCTGTTTTCTTATTATCAAAACCAACATTCTTTGTTTGGGCACTATATTATATTCACTAACAAAGCCTAGGCGTTAGCTACATCTATTTTCAGGAGACATATAGCTGGCATATTCTCCAATCATAAACTTATCTGAATGTGACATATGAATGAGGTCAGCGTGGCAAACTGGTATAGTTCTTTGCCGGCAGTATTTGTCAACAGTGCTCATTGAGCCCTTGAAAAGGGGGGGGTGTCTTATCCGGCTTTTGAAATGAACCAGAATTTTCTGATCACTGGTTGGGTATTCGTATACAGGTAGTTCTCAACTTACGATCATAATTGAGCCCAAAATTTCTGTTGTTAAGTGATACACTTGTTAAGTGAGTTTTGCCCCATTTTACGGCATTTCTTGCCACAGTTGTTAAGTGAATCACTGCAGTTGATAAGTTAGTAGCCTGGTTGTTAAGTGAATCTGGTGTCCCCATTAATTTCGCTTGTCAGAAGCTTGCAAAAGGTGATCACATGACCCCAGGATGCTACAACGGTCATAAGTATGAACCAGTTGCCAAACATCTGAATTTTGATCACATGATTATGGGGATGCAGCAAAGGTGTGGTAACTCTGAAAAACGGTCATAAGTTCTTTTTTTCAGTGCCCTTATAACTTTGAACAGTCACTAAATGAACTGTTCTATTTATCTTTTGTAAAAGAAGTCTGTAATAGCCTGTTATGACTTACTTTGCTGTGTAATTGCAGCAATTTTTGCTTAGGAATGTAGTCATTGTAGAGCCTAGTAATAAAACATTTATGACTTTTCAAAGGCCTCCTCCCATTTCTGCAATTATAATAAACACTGACCATTTTTGTTACTATATTATAAACATAGTGAATATTTGAATGATTTTAGAGCAATAATTGTGTGCTTCAGAAGGGAAAAGTCTCAGCATTTATTCATTTCTGAGAAAAGAAAGCTTAGAAAATATGAGTATTTTTTCCCCAAGAATTTCCTTGCTGATTCATAGAATTATGTCTCTTAATCAACTATCTTTTTCTCTGAATTGAATGAACCAAGCAATTTAGCATTTTCTTATGCTTAGTGATCATTGTATACCCTTTTTCTCAACATTCTCCAATTTAATATAGGTAGTCCTCGACTTATGACCACAAATCGCAAGAGTGGCTTGGCCATTCCTGGAAGTGTGTTCCCTGAACTGGAATCAGTTTGAGGAATTTCAAACATGGCTCTGAGGAGATAGATTTGTGGCTGCTTTCACAGTGTATTTTCTTCTTAAGCAGTAAAGAGCTATCTTCTTAGATAAGAAGGAATGGGTGTATGGAGAGAAAACATTTCATTATACTTCCTGCCTTTTACAGTGCCAAAATGAAGAGTGCTTATATGGACACTAGACCTCATTCCATGAATTCTTTCTGAGATTACTACTTTCCCTTTCAAAAGTGCCTCGAGTAGTGAATTTAAGACTAAATTCTGCATTTGAAAAATGTTTTCTAAAGGGATGTACCAGATGCCTAAAAATATTAACAAGACATTTTGATTTTTTTTAAAGATAATGATATTCCCAGAAGGAACCTGTACTAATCGATCCTGCCTAATTACATTCAAACCTGGTAAGTATTTTGTACAACTTTCCTTTAATAATTTTGGATTTTGAAACATGCAATTCAGTGTTCATTATTGCTTAATTTCATTTCTTACATTACAGCAAATATGCCCTTTTCTGTTTCCTTCCTGAACACTGAGTATTTTTGTAAACATTTATACATATGTAAATATTATGCTTTGCAGAATTTAATTGACCAGAAATACTTAGCCTGTTTAAAAAAATTCAAATATTCGTAAAACTTTGCAAAAAGTTATGACTGTTCCCTGGCAAAATGCAAAGGTTGTTCTTGATGTATTTGTATTTTCTTACTGCTATGACATTCAAGAAAATATCTTAAAAATACTCAGACTACATAACTTGTGAAATATGTGAATTTATAATGCAGGTTTTTGTGATTGTGTATTGTCAATAATTTGACTACATTGCATTAATCTTTCCTAATACGACCAATTTCTGTTCCTTTCCCCAATGGCATGATCTAAAGCTCTCAGAGACAGAAAAAGAAAACTAAAATTAAAATTTGGAAACTTCTTAATTAAGGAGAAATGTTTGGTTCATCTTTCAATAACAATTTCAATAACTGAATAACATACAAATGAAATTAGAGATGTCTTTATATAAACACCCTAAGTCCTCCTTTATTGGAACTTTGACAGAGGACTTCAAAGAGTTTTGTACTCCTATGGGTAAATTGCTGAATTCTAGAGAAATGTAAAACGATGAATCAAAATAGGAATGTTAATAATGTAAATCTAGAAGGGTAACTAGCAATCTTCCAAAGAGTATGTTAATTTTTGCATTGCAGAAACTGAAAAACACATAAACCAGCCTTGGTTTGTTCAACTTGTGATGTCTCTCTAATTTTCCAGTTACACATTTGATTTATAATACATTTTTCTTCCATCTAATATCTGTTCCATTGAGATTATCAATAATAATGTCAATTACATTCATATAAACATTTGTAAGCCATAAACTTAAAATCTATGTAAAAATCTTTATAAAACAAATTTGTTTTCCTTTTTATAAAAAAAAAGTATTAAAAACAAATATAAAGCTATGCAATACGTTTCAAATTCAAAGAACATTGAGCATAAAAAGGGCTATTTCATCTGGTTATTCCATTCTGGAGGTATTCTTATGTTGAAATGGCCCTAATTTGAGTCCAAAATGTTCATTTTAGACTCAAATCAGAATTCTCTAAAACTTAAAACACTTCTAAAAAGGGCAGAACCACCTGTTTCATCTTGTAATGTTTCTTTTTCAAAACACTATGTATATTCTAATGAACAAGCTTGTAATAGAACTTCTGCTCTGTCCATTCTGGAAAATATATATATCAACATCAAGGAAAAATGTCTTTAAGAAAAAAACAAAAGTCCAATTGCCTTTTGGAGAGAAAAAAAGCACTTTTGAAATAGCCATGAGCTGAGGGACTGAGAATATCCACCGACATATATCAACATATTATATTGACAGGAGAATATTGCTGTCAGTAGCCAATTATTTATATTGTCTAGAAAATAAACACTGCCAAAGTATTAGTTAACACAGATACTCCATTGCTCATGCAATCCAAAGTCCAGGTTTAGAACAGAGTTACTGAAATCAGCATTACTTAAGATAGATGTAAGTAATTTAATGGTCATTGATTTTAGTGGGTTCTCCTTGGATTTAGATCTGTTCAGTTTTCTTTAAGGCCGTAATAGCTTAGAGTGAGATATTGTAATTAAATATGTATCCCATGCATATTGTAGGAGCGTTTATCCCTGGAGTACCTGTGCAACCAGTGATCTTACGTTATCCAAACAAGCTGGTATGTATTGTACTGATTGTATATCTGAAATAATACTGTCTATTAGAGGAAACATTAAGAAATTATTTGAAAGTATATTCTCAAATCTATTTCTGGAAAAGCAAAGGACCAATACTAGATGACTGTTAAAAAAAAATAACGTTCTATTGCAAGACAAATACTTTACAGTACAGCATGAATTGGCTTAATTCTTTAGTATGAGAAAGCAAATCAGGCGTTTTCCAAAGTTAACAGTAATAATTTTGGTCATTAATCAATTTCAGTTATAGTTATATAACTAATTATAATTCAGTTATAATCATACCATTAAAAACAACCTTTGCTTGCAAAGTTTAAAAATGGTAACTATAAATTTAAAAAATAGTGATGCAAAATTTAAAAATTACTGGAAAGCTAAAATCTTTTGGACATGATCAGCTTAATTATAATTAAGATTTAAATGATACTTGTATAATAGTAACATAAAATAGCACTTGATGGTATCTAAAAAAACTAATAGCAAACCTTGTAGTACTATAGGTTAAGAACACCAGTGTGGGTATAGGTAGCAATTAGATTTCAGTTAATTTTGCATTTGGCTAAATAATGTTTAGCTGTATTATATAACAAATTACGGTACATTCATGGACTTAGAGCTGCTTATATAGCCAAGCAGCCTAGAAGCTAATGGAAAAGGAAGAGCACTTTGAATATCTCTATAAAATAAGTAATGTCGATCAGTGTTTTTTAACCTTGATAACTTAAAGATATTGAGATTTCTACTCATGCCTAGGGAATTCTAGGACTCAAAGTCCACACATCTTAAAGTTGCTAAGGTTGAGAAACATTACAGTAAACAGAGAAAGTGAAGTTCTTTCAACTTGCCCAATCATTCTCAAAAACGATTGTTGTAAGACAGCTAAAGGAACACACTGCAACAACAAGGCAAAGTAAAAACCCTTTCTAAGATTTGGATTTTTGTAAGAAATAAGTGTAGCAAAGTATTAGTTTTTATTTGTGATGGGCGATCAGAAGAACTGTTTGTACCAGTTTAGCACTCTTTCTAAGCAAGTCTGTCTTAGAGAACTCAGATTGGGTAGGGGATAACATTTATTATCTCTGGTTAGAAAGCCTTGTTAGAAAGAATTGTTTTGGTATAAGTACAGCTGATATTTTAAGCTCCAAATTAAGGGATGTTCATTTTATATTCCAAAAACAGCAGTCAAGCATAGAGCAAGCAAAATTAAAAATGGGATTGTAATTTGGGCAGAATTTCTTCACACTTATCTAACCTGAGTAGAAAAAAAATGGGTGGGTGAATATCTCTAGTAGTACAATTCAAAATTGTAGAGGGGTAGAATGCCTTTGAACGGACTAGGCAAGGTGTCTTCTTCCATAATTCTCTGGCTAATTAACTCTTCAGTTTCATTATCTTATTGAGCACTTTATTTCATTTCTGCTGTTGACGTCCATTTTCACTCTCATCTCTCAATTTGCTTCTTACTCCCCCTCCTCTAATCCTCTGCTAACCCATTCAACATTTTGGCTTTAAGTTGTGGATGATTACATAGCATGAAAATGTTTTTCTTTGAAATATTCATTCCACCCTGGAAAGGAAGGCCCAATAAGAACATAGGAACAGTGATGGAATTAGCCTGTATTATGCTAGCACCATACACCAGTGCTGCCAATCTCCCTCAGTGGAAAGAAATACTGCAGATCAAAATAACCCATGACTGCAGAATCAATCCAGTCAGTACAATTTTATGTTAGATAATATGCAGACATGCCATTACTGCCTGTGGCATTTTTTGAGGGTCTTCCATTCCATGGGTCCTGGACTTGTGCCCCATATTTCTTGGAATAGCTATCCATTGTAATGCTTCATTATTTTATCTGCCTTGAAGTTTTATTTCTGAGAGTATAGATTAAAAATTTATTTTTAACACTTCTATTTCTAATATTTCTAATAGAAATGTTATTTGTGGAAGACATAAAATTAGCATGTAAAGTTTAACACTTGGCTTTATATTTCTAATTACAAAAAAAATCATTTTCAAAATCTTTGAAATGATACTTTGATTAACGTATCATATCTATCTACTCTTAAAGGGATGCTGTTTTTCTGATGAAGCTTGTTAATATGTTGAGAGTAGGACAACAAGAAGCTGTGACACCTATATTTAAAACAATTATTTTGTTTATAGGATACAATTACATGGACATGGCAAGGTCCAGGAGCGTAAGTCAGTGATGTACTATTTGACTTATTTATTACTCTAAGATTTAGTGTGACAGTTACCCTCCAAATTATTTTTTGCTCAGATGTAAATGGCAGTGACTTAATATTTCTAAAATAAAAGCTGATAATTGGGACCCAAACTGATCTGATTATTCTTAGAATTGTTAATGTTGTTTGAACCGTGTTCTCTATGAAACAATTTTTAAAACAAATAGAATGCATTGTTAATACATGTAGAATTGTGTATGAAATGAAAAATGTGTTTTGCTTTAACCTCAGAGCAAAGAATGCAACCTGAAAATCTTATCCCAATTTCCTGAACTGGCTATATTACATTGAAATATTTTAAATATCTCAACCATAGGAAAAAAGAGAGCTTGGAACATGATCCTTGCTCCCTCATTTCTTATTCTAATGTTGCAAAATGGGGGAGGAATGTGATATTCAGTACTGATTGCTATTTGCTACACAGTTTTCATTAGAATTGGCTGAGGTAATATTTTTAATAAGGGTCACTAATGCTGTTTGAGACTCGAAGTTGAAAATACAAAGCTACTACATGAGCTTTATGCATCTCTATGTGAAAGGCTCTCTTTAAAGTGTATATAGCCTTCCAAGCAGCATAGCAGAGATAGCAATATTAGTATGCATCCAACTGAAATAATTAATTTCTCCTTAAAGGCAGGTTCATGGTACAAAGGTTGAGTGAGTTTAAGGAGAGATGTTCTTATCTTTAATGGGAGAATTTTTAAAGATTTAAATTTAATTTTTAATTGAGAACTTAAATGAAAGCACAATACTAGAATGGAATGCAGGGGAATAGACAAGGTTGTCTAAGTCAGATATCAGAATACTTTTCCGCAAAGCTGCAATAGCAGTCTATTCCAGTCATAATAAATTATTTGTAGTAATTTTCTCTCCAGCAACAGACCAGAATCTAACAGCTTTTCGCATGCTAAACCATGTAAGTTTCTCTAACATGCCAGCTCATGACACACCTCTAGCCTACATACCATTAGTCTAAACCAATAGCTTTAGATGCATGAAAATGCTGATTGGTGCATTTGCTAGGGTAGAAAAAAAGTAGAACTAATAATGAGTCACAAAATGTACCAATCATGAGACATTAAAAAAGCCCATATATTTGAAAGGTCCTGAGTTTTGTTTCAAGAATAGACAAAACAAAAGCATTGGAACACTAGTTGTTTCAATCTCAAAAATGTTAATGTTAACAGCAGAACTGATCATATTATATAGGAACTAGTCAAATGACAAGATTTTGTTCATCTTTAGTGAAGCATACAAACTAGCCATTGCATTTCCTGCATCGGATGAGGAGAGCACATCTTTCTCCTTCTGTCCTGGCCACTTTTTACAGAGGCACAATTGAGAGCACTTTTACATGTTTGGTTTGGAGGCAGGAGTGCCTCAGATAGAAAGTCCATGAAGAGAGTGATAAGGACAGCTGAGGAGATTATAGGAAGCTCACTTCCCGTTATTCAGGATACTACTTATAAGAGCTACGTGCTTAGAGCTCGAAGTATTTATTGTTAGAGACCCCACACACACACTTCACGGTCTGTTTCTGTTGCTCCCCTCTGGGAAGAGATTTTGTAGTATCTATAGCCAGACTACTAAATTCTGTAACAGCATTGTTCCTTATGCCACCCATCTTGTAAATTTGCAATATTCTTTTTGTTGTTGTTGTTGCCATGTATATGTATACATTCGAACTAGACTGATGTTTCTCTGTGTCATATATGTGTAGGTATGTGGGTATATGCATAATGATCATTTTTGGAGAGCTGAATAAAACAACATTTCATTTTAATGTATGCTGATTAATATACATTTAAAGTGACATTAAAGTTTTAATCTATTCTATTCTTCTATTCTTAAGGTTGACGATTCTGTGGCTTACCTTATGTCAGTTTCATAATTTTGTGGAAATAGAGGTAAGTATAATAACATAAGTGTAATTAATCTGTACTTTACTGCATAGATATTGGAAGAGAGAAATAAAAAAAAACATAACTCCCTTATAGTGATGTTCTTTCTGTGTTTATGTGCAGTAAAACATAATAGAGATTTATGACTTTTTTGTCATAATAAATGTTTTTACTCGACTTCAAAGTAAGTAATTAAACCAACCCAAATAATCAGTATGAATTATCTATAGATGAGGTAGGCAACTAAAGAGTTTCGTTAGCAGGGATGAATTCCTACTTAATAAAGTTAACACTATTTTAGCTAAGCCAAGCTTTATATTTAACATTTGGCTTTCTTCAATCAGACTTTCCTGAGACATGTATCTTCTTCAATATCCTATAGAGTTATTTTCAAGGTATATTTCCTTTCATGAAAATCAAACAAATAATTTTTCTATCAAAATATAAAGCAACACATCTCTGTTTATTAATACACTCTTACTCTTACAGTACAAATTTCTTAATAGTAATTATGCCTAGCTTTTACTGATCTGTATGGAAAGTACAAGAGGGAATGAGATCTTTTAACAGGATCAAAATACTATTTGTTCATATCTGTTTAGCATATGATTTCATTAATAACATTAAGATATAACAAATTGAAACATGCTCATATATATTATAAATCAACATACCTCCCATTCTAATGGAATCTAAACCATATTAGTATAGCCTTTATTGTCATTGTACAACTTCTTTATTAATGTCATTTTGTCATTACACCTTTAACTAATGGGATTTTAAGTATTCTTTTATTCCCCAATTGTTTAAAATTCTTAAGGCCAAAATATAAAACTAGTGAATTTTGTTTGACTTTCTTTTACTGCAATTTCATGATACAACTTAATCATTCTCACAAAGAACAGTTGCTTTTGATTTTTCTCAAAGAAAAAAATCCTTGTTTTGCTTTAGTATTTTATTGTAGTACAGCCCCTACAACATGCATGTATTCTTTGCAAAATTGTGTTTTTCTTTAGAATATGCCTTTTAAAATAGTTAATTGTTCTATATTAAATATTTGTAGTTCTTCACTTAATAAATCATTTAAAAATTACGTTGTAATTTGAAGCAAATTAGCAATTTCTGAATTTTTTGTGCAGCTATTTCTTAGCATATGCAACAATTTAGACTGATAATAAGGTAGTGGGGATATTTTTCTGTGTCTCCAGTGTATTTGCAAACATTGGTCACTCAACTTATTTCAGATTTCTATTACATTTTAATGCAAGATTGTAAGGAAAAAAATCACTACTGTAATTTTTAAAGAATATTGTTAAGGAAATTAATTTGAATTACTTCAACTTCATCTCTACATTTTGAGTAGATATTGAAAAGGCAACTGAAGCAATCATTTAGCTAATTCTTATAAGTAAACTATTTGGAGGAGGACAAGATGTTTAAAAGAATGAGGTCAGGAAATGTTTGATACTTACATAATCTTTCTGGCTGACAAGAGAAGGCTGCTGGGGAAATGAGTTTTGTAATAGCTTATTTAAAAAAAAGAAAGACTGTTCCGTTCTTTCTGAAGTAATATTTTTGAGACTGTTGTTAAAGAAGCCCTCTTGAGTACTACTAAGCTACTTTTCTCAACTTTGTTTATAAGCAAGATCTTAGAAGGAGTAGTGAAAGTAGTGGCTTTCCTAATTATGATTATTTTGGATGAAGTTTATCATTTGAAAGCTTTCCAGTCTAAGTTCAGCTTAAGCAATAATGAAATAATATTCTGAAAAGTTTAATTGATATTGGATTTGAGTCATTATTGTATGATGTCCATTTTCTTAGATGCTGTATTTATCTTAAAGAATCAGACAGCTATTACCGTATTTTTCGAAGTATAAGATGCACCTAGCTTTTGGGGAGGAAAACAAGAAAAAAAACTTGTCTCTGCCTCCCAGCAAACAGTACAGATGATATACACTATTTGCTGTGTGCCTGACCCATAGAAATAGCAAAGAACTGGAGAAATGTACATTATGGCAGTATATTAATGCCAGAAAGTTTTCTTAAATGTAGTCACACTAACTCCTCCCAATT
>JANHFT010003145.1:103959-115534 GCA_032467955.1 Pseudoxenodon macrops | reverse complement strand
TTGTTGGGGGCAATAGGCTGACTCTGTAAACTGCTTAGAGAGGGCTGTAAAGCACTGTGAAGCGGTATATAAGTCTATTGCTATTAATAAGCTGGCAGCTTGTTTTCAGCAATTCTGGGTGGGTTTTTTTTAAAGCCTTACATGTTTATGAAGAAAATGTTGGTTGTGGTAACATTTGCCTTGTAATGAGTCTGTATTGGAAAAAATATTATGTATTTCCAGATGAGAAGTAATGTGCAAATTACAACACACAGTTTTACATAGCCTTCAATTTCAAATTAACTTATCAGAAACTAAGGATCATTAAAGCCAGTGCAGATGATTATCTGTCAGTACAGTACAGATAGTCCTTGACTTACAACAAGTGATTCTTCAAAGTTACAACGGCACTGAAAAAAGTGATTTATGACTGTTTTTCACACACCATTGCACCATCCCCATGGTCACATGACCAACATTTGGATGCTTGGCAACTGGCATGTATTTATGATGGTTGCATGTCCTGGAGTCATGCCTTTTGTGACCTCCTGATGAGCAAAGTCAATGGTAAAGCCAGATTTATTTAATAATCACATTATTAACTTACCAACTGCAGTGATTCACTTAACAACTGAGCCAAAAAAGATTGTAAATGGGGCAAAACTCACTTAACAACTGTCTTACTTAGCAACAGACATTTTCGGCTCATTGTGGTCGTAGGTTGAGGACTACCTGTACTAACTATTTCTGAATAATTGTATCCTTACTTTCTACTTTAGGGTGGTATCCATTTAACAGATCCCAAAACCAAACAACAATTTTCTTCCTCTCCATAGTCTCCCTCATGTGCTCTGCAAAATAGCTCCGGACAGATTTAGGGAGTTACAGAGGTATGAATGTCGGTTTTATGGCATTAGATTTTTGTCCTTCATTTAAAACCATAATAAAACATGACAATGTTTCTCTCTCTCTTACACCCACCCACTCACTCACTCACTCAAGACACAGGCATACCCCTCTTTTCTATAAAACCATTTGTCAATACGCATATCCGGCTGACTGAAGTGTCCTTTCAGGTTCCCAAACAATTTTGGACTGATAGCCACGGATACACTTCAGTGCAAACTTTATCTGCATGACAATCCCTTCAAGAGGAGCTCAACTCTTTTTGTAGTCTAGAGCATCTGCGGGATCATTACACATTCTAATTGTCACTTAAAATACATTCCACATTCACAAAAATAAATGGAGAGAATGAAATGGCCAAATTCCCCGGGTCTCCATATTTTGCAGCTCATTAACTTATTCTAAATAGTCCTTTTGTTTGTAAACTAATTCAAATGAAAAGTCTGCTTACTTATGGGAACAGATCTACCTGTCCATTACAGATAAAACTATTTCTATCTGAGAGAAAAAAGTATTGTGGCACATGGCATTTTCTCACAGTTTTGTTGGACAATAACCAGTCTGGACACTTTATCAGGTTGAATGCGGTCATTGCAACAGGAGAAGAAAACGCTGAAGTTTTGGAAAAGTCCACCCAGAACCCGGAAATAGCTTGAATTTCTTAACAAAATCATGGCACACTTTAATTAAGGGAAGATGTAGCTTTCTGATGGCATGAGCCTTTCCACACCCCTATCCTAGATACTGACCCCACAATGATGCTACCACCCTTTTAAGTAATCTAAAATTAGACTTTGAAGGCAACTATTAAAAAACAGTTTTCCAAGATTCTTGAAGATAAACAGGTCTGAGAAACTGGTAAATTTGGAATGCACTGTACTCATGCCACTTGAATTCAGCAGGAGTTTCTTTGAATAGTCATGCCTAGGTTTATTCTCTTAATTTGCAATCCTGTGTATTCTAACTTGGAAATCCTGTAAGTGTCATTGAAATCATAGGATCACAAACAAATAATAAGCAACCTTGCACAGGCTAGTAGGCTCTTCAGAATGTGATTTTTTTTTTAAAAACCCTGATTTTGACATATATTAACTTTGCAATTACCACAAGTTAATGAAGAGAAGGGCAATATAGCATCTTTAATACTCACCTTCCTTTAAAGTCCATTTAATTGACCCCGTCCTCTTGCTAACTGCATGTAAACGCCCATCAAGAGTTGAAACGAACAATAATGTCTCTGGCAAAGTCACTGAATTGGCATTTCCACAGCTCTGAAGAACAACAAAAAAAAAACAAGAGAGCAGAAGCGTTAAGATTTATTTTGTTGTTAACTGAGAAAGGTGAAGATTTGATAAGAAGGGTAAATATGTATATTCTGTCACGTACAGTAATGACCAGTTTCTCTTTCTTGCAAAATAAGTAGGCTAGTTAGCACAAGCAACCCCGAGCAGGAGTGTATTATTTTAAACCTGTGCTTCTTATTAGCTTTCCTACTGTTGCTACCATATATTGAATGTTGGGCGCTTTTAGATGTTGAGCCAGGAGGAAAAGAAACCATGGCACATAAGAGCACACTCTGCTAGCCAGGCCACAATTTAGATCAGAACACAACCCACCTACTGCAAAACAGGCAGTATTCATGAACTTGATTTGCCCTTTTTCTGTTTTCCTTCTGCTGTGTGGGCATGAGGAACAGGGAACTTAAGGCTTTCAAGCTGCTGCTGAGCTATCAGCCTTCACTCCATAATGGTGGATGGTAAAGGATTCTGGGAGCTGTAGTTTAGCAACAACTGGAGAACCTCAATTTCCCTATCCTTAAAGAAAGATGGGAGAAAGAGAGCAAGGACTGCAGTGATGATGGAAACCATGTAATGCCATGTCACCCAAATAGGTGAGATTAGGATTTTCTCTATTGTCATCGTCTCTTCAGGTTTTATGGGAGATATTTGGCACACATTATGAAAACTAACCCTTGTTTTACTATTTACATTATAGTTTTCATATATTTGCTACGTCAAAATGGTAGGAAACTGTGCTATTGATTTGGGGGAAAATACTACTAAAAAAAGTACCCCTGAGACTGCCAGAAAGGAGGGGTTGTAGGGATAGGGATTTACCAACCCTTGTCATAAGACTAAGAAAGGGGAGTGCCACTAAATGCCTACCATCTATATATAATTCATAAAACTCTGGAGAAAGGCATGCAAAGCCCTGAGATAATGCACTGGCACTCTGCAGGTAGTCCTCGATTTACGACCACAATTGAGCCCAAAATTTCTGTTAAGTGAGACATATGTTAAGTGAATTTGGCCCCATTTTATTACCTTTCTTGCCCCAATAGTTAACTGAATTACCACAGTTGATAAGTTAGTTGTCAATGGGGAATCTGGCTTCCCCATTGACTTTGCTTGTCAGAAGGCTGCAAAGGGTGATCACATGACCTCGGGACACAGCAACGGTCATAAATATGAACCCGTTGCCGAGCTGATTTTGTGTGGGGAATTCTAAAAAAGTCATAACCTTGTGAAAACTTAGTTTTTACAAACTTCACAAGCGCAGTTTTCATAACTGTGAAAAACGGTCATAAATCACATTTTTCAGCGCCATCGTAACTTTGAACAGTCACTACATGGACTTTCGTAAGTCAAGGACTACCTGGATTTCTTAGGGAACTGAGTAACGAAGAACAGAGCGCAGCCAGTGTGGTGGCTGATCATAATTAAGGGTTAAATTCTTTCTCCTTTGAAGGAAGAGAAGGGAGAAGGTCTGAAGAAAGAGGGTTGAAATGTTGGGACAGTTGGAAGTTGGGTTCGTTGGCGGTTGACAGAGGAAGGAGGAAGGAGGGCCAGACAGATATTTCTAAACATCTCTTTCCATGAATGAAAAGACAGCAGGACCTTCCTGGGTTTGCTCGGGGAGGAGGAAACCTCCCAGTAAAACCTGTGGACAAAGCTGCTGCCTCAGCAAAGCACCTGTAAATTCTTTGTGGTCTCCTGGCCGGGGAAAAGGGGAACCAGGGAGGAAAAAACAGATCCCGCTAGAGAGTCAGAAAATGAAAGAACTTGATGGATTTTCTCAGCTAAAACAGTGGCTTAAACCCAGAACAAAACTTTTTAAAAATCTACCAGCGTTTTTTCTTCTTAAACTCTAACAAATAGAAAGAGAAAAGAAAAAAAGGAGTTCTGCCTGGCTGATTTGGGATACCACTTAAAGTTGCCAGAAGCAGAAAGATCTATCTAATCTCTGCAACAGCATCCTGTGACAAGGTCTCATGGAAACAAGCAGATGAAACTGCATTGTGTCCCATGGTAACCAGAGATAGAAAAAGAAAAGGCACTTCATGTCCCAAAATAGTTTAGGGACCTTCATTGCCTCAAATGAAAATTACTAATAAAATAGAGGAACATGTACATTAATTTTATTTCAGGGATTTACCCACAAACTGGGCTTCTCTCTTCAAAGCCTTTCAGGTTTTTCACATTCCATCAGCAGGGCTCTAGCCACAAGTTATTTTTGCTGTAATTCTTTATCTTAAAAACAACTGTTTGGTAAGAGCATTTTATTGTTTAGCCACCTGCCATTGCCTGAGAAGTTTCAAAAGTATATTTAACTCACAAGTTGAAACCCCTTAACTTCTGAAGAGTTGAATATGAAACTCTTAAGGGCTGAAATGACATATTTGGGCCTAGGATTGATGTTTTTCCAAAAGAAAATAAACAGACTGATCGGAAACAAAGATGTTAGCCGAATTGAATTATTTTACACAAAGTATTTGAAAAAGAGAAAGATACAATCGGTTTCAGAATGGGGAAAACCAAACGAGCATTTCATTAACTGTTGAATTACCTTCTCTCCAAGCAGAGCTATATTTGTACGAGGTAAGCAAATGTGCTACAGGATCAAATGAGTTATTTTATCCGATTCATATGATCTCATAGGAGATTTGTTCATCACATAAAGAAATAGTTTTGAAGGTTCCTACTTAGAAAAAAAACTGAGCCCTTTTCAACTTCCTGATTGGGAAATACAAAATACGGTAGCTCACAGAAATATTTCTTTTGCAGAGATATTTGGTTTGCAGTTTACATGTACTGAATGTTTTTAAAAAAACCACACACACAAATGGGAAATTGTTCCTCTAACTGCACCTGTTAGTTGAGTACTTAGGCTCCATTACCTACCAGCACTTTTTCTTTGTGATAAACAATTATTCTCACATACAGATTATTTTAGGTGAGTTTCCTGGAAGAAGATTAAATCAGGATATTTCTAAATGTGTGTATTAATTTTATAGCAGGTTCCATATACCGTATTATTATAATTTATTTCATTAATTTTATGGTACTTCTTTATAGCACCATATAGTATCAGTGCCATATTTTAGATTTTATAATTTTTTACCAATATAAGTATCATTCTTATAATTACATTTTAGTGCTATAAAGTCCTATTATTCTATGCAATAATCCTTGAAATTAATATGTTATGTGATGTCTTAAATTCTTACTTCTGAGAATGATTTAAAATATTTTATACTGTTTTAAGACTGACTGACTGATTGATTATATGATGTTTTTTTGCATTTCTACCGTAATTCTCCCTTGAAAAAAGAAGTCGGGACTTGAATAAATGCTTGAACTTAACTGGGACAATTGTAAATACATATCTCTTAATTTATTACATCAGATTTATATCATGTGCTTATTGCTCTTCAGCCTCTTTAAAAGAAGGATAAAATTTAAGATGGTGAATTATTTTCAAAACATATAAAGTTTTATCCTAGAGCAGTGGTGGCGAACCTATAGCACGTGTGCCAGAGGGGGTATTCAGAGCCCTCTCTGTGGGCAAGCGCACCGTCACCCCAGCAGAATTCGCCAATTAGGGCAGCCCAAGTAGGATCAGGCATCTCATGGGGCAGCCTAGGGTGTGGGGTCCTCGCTCTGGCAGAAAGTGAGGTGGGGGAGAAGAGCCTAACGGAGTTGGAGTTGGAGCTGCAGAAGTGGAGACCGATGTTTACAGTGGGAAAGGAAAAGGAAAGATTAATACGAAGCACTCAGTTAGAAAGAACCGGAGCCTTTATCGGCAGCAAATGGGCAGCACCGAGGTCACAGGCCCTTCAGGCAGTGCTGTAGACAGCCCTCGCTTGGCCCAGTTCTGAATTAACTGTCTTAATTTGGCTACTGTGGTAAAGTCTTGAATCTTGATTTAATTTGTAAACACATACAACTACAAGCCTCCTCCATATAGCACTCTAAGTCATAAAGGGATTTTTTTGGCTTGGCAAAGTCAACAAATTTGACTATTTTCAGCAAATCAGTTATGTAAACTATGACATATGTTGCATGAACATGACATTAAACATATTCATTGATGCAAGTTCCAGATTGGGATCATACTTCATACTAAGGCACAAAAGGATTTGTGGTAGGTTGTGTTTCTTCAGACAGGTTTGATGAAGCTGTTAACACAACCTGCCTAATAGTGTCCATGTCTATGTGTCCAGCATGTTGTAGAAACTCAGCATTTTGGTCATTGCCAAGTCAGAATATCAACCAAGTATATTACAATCATAATTTACTCTCTTGAAAAAAAGGAGGATGGATGGATTACTTCAGTTATCATCAATGACTCTCTGTAATTTGTAGAGTTTAAAACAATTGTTGAATGTTGTTTTGATATAATATAAAACAAGCTAGAAATGAGGATAGAAAAATTCCCTCATCCCCTCCAAAGAAACCCAAGATATATTCTAATGGTTCTAGCACTTACAATTAAGACTCATTTTGCCAAAAGGGCTAATAAACACACTAGCTTTTAATTGCTTACATTGATAGGGATGTTAGCCATTGTTAGCCCATATGTAAAAGCACCTGAAAATAGTCATCTGATTGTGTTATGCAACAGACTTCTTTGACAGTCCACAATTACTTCTATCTTGTAGATGGAGCATTGCAACCAGGAATATTTGTTGTCTAAGAATAGATGAAGTGGGCTTGCTACAAAGATGAATAGGAAGGCTGTGTTTGGTTTTGGGCTTCAAATCCTCTATTAATGTTGGCCAAATGTATTTGGGGACAGAGCTGCCATCAGCAAGCTTCCCTCTTTGATGGAGATGGACAGTTCAGAAATGTAAAAACATAATTAAATAAAATTATGGTTGAGGTAGACCCGAAATTGTAAATATCAAAAGTTGTTTGTATCATTAAAAGCTCTGTTATTGTGGTTTTTTTCTTAACACAATATATATTAATGTATGAGTTGTTTTTTTCTAAATTAAAACCTCAGTATTCAGCTTAAATTGCTGTGTTGGCACTTTGTGATAAATAAGTGGGTTGTGAGTTGCAGTTTGGGCAGTTGATCTCTAAAAGGTTCTCTATCACTGTCCTAGAGTAATATTACGTCGCATATAGTCTTTATGTTTTCCTTTTCACAAATTGCAATAGGTGAAATCTAACAATAATTTTCTGCTTATTAAAGCATTTCAGTCTATAGCTCACTAAGGATGGAGATGCAACTTCATCCTACACTCCCAAATCTGCTCCAATGGTTTGAAAGATCCTTTAGAGCAGATTTGGAGGCGAAGCGGGACAGCTCTCTACGGCCAACTCGCCACAGCCAATTCGCCACAGGACAACTCACCATGACCAACTTGCTGCGGGACAACTTGATGTGGAACAATTCAACAATTCAATTTAATTATTTAAAATAATATGTAAAAATGTTTTTTTAAAATACGTTTGTCATTCATTTTCATTTTGTCCCTCTTTTGGCATCCTTTCTTTAATTATTATATATCACCATTTCTTGGATATCAGTGTAACTCTTGTTCCGCAGCAAATTGTCCTTTGGCAAATTTGCTGCGGTGAGTTCTCTTAGACTCATTTGGAGGGTGAATAAGGAGCAGAAAATCCAATTAGCAGACTTTAAATCAAGTGGGCAATGTTAAGTTTCATCCTTTATAACTAGATGAAATGGAAATACAGAAATTATATCTTAAATTAGTGAAATAAACTTTGTTACAAAAATAATGACTAAGTTGAATGAGAGTTTCCTTCAGTTAATTGCTGTTTAATCAACTAATTAATTATATTTAAAAGACTGCAATTTTAAAATATGATGCAGGATGAAAAGAACTTGCTTTTATCTTAATTATCTTTAAGTGGCATATAGCTAAATGAAACACCTACTAAGTTTTAGGACCGTGATGGCGAACCTATGGCACACATGCCATAGGTGACACTCAGCGTCCTCTCTGTGGCCACACGAGCCGTTGTCCCAGTTCAGCTCCATCGCACATGTGCATGTGCCTCCCATCAGCCAGCTGGATGTTGGGTTTCTGCTGTACATGCGCATGGCGCATGTGGGGGCCACACACACATGCATGGGGATGGGCCACGTGTGGAGGGGGCACATGCATGCACAGGGTGGGGCGCATGCATGCATAGGGTTTGGCGCATGCGTGCATTGCATTTGGGTGGTTTCGGTGTGCATGCAAACATTCACGCATGCACACATGCGCTTTGGGCACTTGGTCCAGAAAAGGTTAGCCATCACTGTTTTAGGAGAAGATTCAATAGGCCAGTGATGGTGAACCTTTTAGAGACTGAGCGCCCAAACTGCAAGTCTCTCTCTTGTGGGGTGTGCGCATGTGCGCACATGGAGACCAATTCAAAAATCAGCTGGCCGGCAGGAGGCGGGGCATCACAACACCGGCAGCTCTGCAAGAGGTGAGATCTTTTTCTTTTGCGAGCTTCAGTTGCGAGCTTCAGTTCAGTGAGAAACGCCATGGAGAAACACGGTGGAGCTGAGCTGGGGCGACAGCGTGCATGCCCATAGAGAGGGCTCTGAGTGCCACCTCTGGCATGTGTGCCATAGGTTCGTCACCACTGCAATAGACTCTATTTCCAATGACAGTGCACATGGTGGGCAAGCATGCATGCATAGCTTCATTTGCATGAGTGGCAGGCACGCGCCACCGCCCGCACAAACGGAGCACTCTTGCCCGCCACTTCCGTGGTTCAGTACCAAAGGCTTAAGGCCCAGTAGTGGGCCACGGCCTAGGTGTTGGGAGACCCCTGCTCTAAGCAGTGACACTATTTGCCTAACATCCTGATCTTGCAATGCATATGAATATTCTGTAGACCAAGAATGTTGTGGAATAGGCTAAAGCAGTGATGGCTAAACTTTTTGCCATTGCATGCCAAAAGCAGGGGTCGTGCTGCATGTGCCCACACCCATAATGCAATGCCCTCCCTCCTGCATGTGCGCAGAACCAACACCCCACACGGTCCCCACACCCGCATGTGTGCAGGCCTCACTGAAGCCTCTAGACTTCTGGAGTCTGTTTCCGAACTTCTGGTAGGCTTGTTGGGTCCGTTTTTCGCCATCCACAGACTCCGGAAGCTTTCCTGAAGCCTGGTGAGGGCGAAAATGGCCTTCCCGCCCTGGAAGGGTGAAAATCAGCTGGCCAGAACGCACATGGGCGCTGGAGCTGACATAGGGCAACACCTCATGTGACCTCAGATATGGCTCTGTGTGTTACCTGTGGCATGTGTACCAGAGGTTTGCCATCACTGGCCTAAAGACTTCAGAAATTCTATGAAACTAGCTGAACAAGAACTGCTCTATGGGATAAGGAATAGAGATTATTAAAAAGGGATACTATACTAAGCACTATAAGAACTGGACAAATATTTCTTTAGAAAAAAACGTCAATATGTTTTTGATTGATTGATTATTGCATTAGTGGTATAGAAATAATTTACATATTACTACAAGCAAAAAGAAGAAACACTGTTCAACATTTAACTGTTTGCAGAATTGTGCAATTTGCACGTTCTTTTCCGATGAGTTATTAGGAAATTCACAGCCACAACCAATAAAAAGGGAGGGCATAAGGATGATCCAATAAGAGCTTGACTGTTTGCCTTTTATGAAAAAGAGAGACTGGTATTTATTAGCTTGTAGCTTTGGACATTGTTATTTGAGGTACAGGTAGTTTTCAACTTAACAACAGTTTATTTAGTGGCTGCTCCAAATTACAACAGCACTGAAAAAGTGACTTATGAACGTTTTTCACAGCTACGACTATCACATAATCGAAATTCCGATGCTTGGAAACTGATTCAGGTTCATGATGGCTGCAGTGTCCTGGGGACATGTGCGCACGTTATGCAACCTTCTGACAAGCAAAGTCAACAGAGAAACCATATTCACTTAACAACCATGTTAATAATTTAACCACTGCAGCGATTCACTTAACAAATGTGGCAAGAAAAGACGGAGCAAAACTCACTTAACAAATTTCTCACATAGCTACATAAATGTTGGGTTCAATTTTGGTCATACGTCGAGGACTACCTATAGTTCACGAAGATTTCCATATTTCCTGTGATACAAGTACACATATTTCATTTTAGTTTTACAGTATTAATACCTTAATGAAGTACAGTTCAGTCCTCTGAGCAACTGGAATTTTGAAAGAACTAATCAGTTTATTGCGTAAACAAACCATGAGGTATAGGGGTAGTTCCCGCACAAATGAATGAAGAAATACATGACATTTGTCCATTCACGTCTGAAAAGAAAATGTCACTTGGTAGTATTTGCTTTGGCTAGAGACTTCAGCCTGAGATCTAACTGACAATATTTACTCTGAGAAACAGAACGCATGCTTGCACTTTCCAAGAAACCCCTTTCAAGTTGAGTAATATTTTAACCATCCAACTACTCTTTAATAAACCGATAAAAAGCACATGGCATCAATAATCAAACTGGATATATAATGTATATATAATTTCTGATAAGGCACACATTTTTTCTGATAACGCAGAAGTATTTTAAGGACAGCTGTACAGCATTGGAAAAAGATAAATCTATAAGCATTTCAGTGTTAAAAAAGAAAAAGAATTTACACATTTAGAGGACTAATGCAGCTTTCAATACCTCAATATTATATATCTAATACACATAATTTGTGATCTTCTACAATTTATACTGAAAGTCAATTTGGCTTCATGGTTAACATTCCAGGCTAGAAACTGGGAGGCTACAAGTTTGAATCCTGACTTAGACATAAAGCCAGTTGGATAATCCTGGGACAGGTTCTCTCAGTCCTAGAAGGCAAACCTGAAATCTCACCAAGAAAACCACAGGGATTGGTTTCTGGCAGTTGCCAAGAGTCAGAATTGACTTGAAGGCACACAGATAATCACAATTTACAGCAGTGAATTTGTTTGTGGTGTACTTCGCCATGAATTGCTAATGTTCATAAAATCCAGACACTACTGGACAAAACAGTTCTTTAATTGTTTTCTTTCTAGTCAATAAAAGGAATATTGGATTTCTCTCTTTGATCCAGATCATTCCAAATATAATTTCAGAATTTGCAAGTGAAAGTTTGTGTGATGCTATAAAATAATATATAAATAATATAAATAAATAATAATATAAATAAAAAATGGTTAATAAAATAATATATGAATATATAAATAAAAAATAATATAAATAAAAAATAATATAAATAAAAAATAAATAATTATTTTTGCTCATCAGTAAAAATGAGTTAAGTGTTACTCATTAGTAGTAAAATAAAATATTCAGTAAAATTTAACTACCGTATTTTTCTGAGTATAAGATGCACCTTTTCTCCCCCTAATTGGGGCTGATAATTCAGGTGCGTCTTATACTC
>JANHFT010003145.1:80650-95223 GCA_032467955.1 Pseudoxenodon macrops | reverse complement strand
TTGATCCAGAACAGAGGTCTTCAAACTTGGCAACTTTAAGACTTCTGGACTTCACCTCCCAGAATTATCCAGCCAGCTATGAATTCTGGGAGTTGAAGTCCACAAAAGTCTTCAAAGTTGCCAAGTTTGGGGACCCCTGATCCGGAACATATTTCAGAATAAAAAACGCCTGGGATTTGAGCAGACGCGTTGGTCATGGTATGGTTGGTAGGGATCGTGTCGTCCCTCGCTGCCCTGATTTTAGGTTTTTTTTGTCTTACTAACTTGCACTCGTGCACCTTGCTTTAAGGGGTGAGTAACTCACGACGGCAATTGCTGGCTTTTAGAGCCGTTTTACGAAACACCACGTGGAACTGTAAGCTGAGAAGATAGCGGAGAATGCATTGCGTTGTGAGAAATGCATTTGACAACGACTCGGGGTTGAGTAGGATGTGCTTAATGCATTGTCCTTGGTGCTGACAAATTATGTCTCAGTCCTAGAAAAGGGAGACTTTGGGGCTGCTTAGGGTATAGTGGTGTGGAGGTGGCATTTCCCTCTTGGGTTTTATGGTCAAGCCTTTACCGAGGTAGATTATAGTTTGCTTTTGCAAGGACTCCAGAGGGATGTCCAGTATATGTCTTGATACCAGAGGTAGATTTGTGAGCTTTGGAATGTGACTTTGCTGATGCCAAAGGACTCTCTCCCACCCCACCCCTTTTGTGCTTTCAGATGTGTTGCGCCCCTGACTTATGTAATGCTTTCTAGTTGGAATTGGTGAATAGGGAATGACGCCATATAAAAGAAAGGCTAGAATTTTATTCTAGTTTATGGTGAAAGTGTTGGAAAGGACAGGAATTTTTTCTCAAACAAAACAAGTTTTCCACACAGTGGAATTTTATGAGCACAAGAGTGATGGATACTAGGAATGTTAAAAGGAGTGAAGGAATAACATGGATGACATGGACTGATTAGTCTTGAAGGTTTCCTCTACATTGTCAGCATCTCCAAAGAACTGCAGTAGGAGAGGGATGTATCTGCATCTCCTTGTGAGCACATCAAAACAAACCTTTGTAAATCCTCCTGGGTATTCTAAATTGGGAACCCTATGCTGGCTGCTGTGATGATATTTTTAGCGTGTTAGACTGCTGATGCAGATGAAGAGACCCTGTATTATTCTGAGCTACCAGCATCGGTTGCCCAGGAGCAGGTAATAGCACCTAGTCCTTAATGTTCAGTGGTATGTTCTCAGTTTAAAAAAACAACACACAAAACTAATCTCTAGATCTGAGCAAAGGTATCTCAGTATTCTTAAATCACTATCCTAAATCCTGCTTTCTTTTTTCTTTTGCTCTAGGTGTGCCAAGATTGTCTTGATGCTGAATGAAAACCTCTGGAATCAACTATCACTTGTTGAGCCAAGCAACACAAAGAGGGTTGTGATGTGGGGATGTCTTGAATGTTATAAATAAATAAATTTAAAATTTTTAAACCTGTTTACTTTGTATATCTTTTTCAGATAGGTTTGAAGCACTGCCTTTTAACTGGTGCATGGCCCATTCATGGTCTCACTGGCTACGCTACAGTGCAAAAATAAAAAGCTTGCTTATAACTGGTGTTGCTCAGCTTAAACCTGAGTGATTCTTTTAAAGACAAGTTACAATCCATCTCATGCTTAATGTTCAAAAATGTTAACTTCCTCAAACAACTGCAGTGAATGTTCAGAGGCTTGATCATCTGGGAAGAGTATATTATGTAGGAGTGCTTCAATTTTATCTTGTTTGCTAGAATATCTGAAGCAAAAGTGTGTAAAACCCCAGGCTAGCTGTAATGCACTGCAGCTCACTGCAATCTCATTGGTGTCATATTTAATCAAAAAACACATGCCCACCCAACTGATTGCCTCCTATTAAACATTTACCTCATACTAGAAGGATAACTTTTTTGCCTCAAAGATGTTTCTGGTACTAAAAGTCTGGACATATGGTAGAATTGTAGCACACAAACTAGCAAAGTGCACATTACTCATGCTATACGGACCCAAAGAGAAAATGGGACTAAAGATTATGCATGTAGGGTGGACACTCATATGGGACAAATATTTGGCATACTAATAGAGCATCCAAGAAAAGTCAGCAGTCCAGGTAGGGTGCTCCATTGCTAATTTCCTTCCATGCCACTTAGGACTTCCAACGGAAAAATGTTTTAGGACAAAAATACATTTGATTTAGCCACAACTTTATAGTATGGATACATTTTACCACAACCAAAAATTTATTTGCAAAGGCACTCAAGCATATAAATGAACTCGGACCAAATCTTCTGAATAGTTTTTATCCCAGAGCTATAATTACACTCAACAATGAACTAAAGGGCCACGGTCAATGAGCTTTTGGACAGCATTATGTGGTCTGCTGTAATTTTTTCGTGGCTGGAGGTATTTGGGGATTGTGTTGGTCTGGCCTCGATGTTACACGAGTTTCGCTGTATGGGTATGCTGTGTATATACGTACAATGACAAATGACAACTTGTCAACCAATTACATCTGCTTTAATGCCGAGTATAGTAATGAGATAAGCAACTCAAGCCTATTAAGAGTGCAACATGTTGAATGTGTAACTTAAAATTAGGTTTTGCCAATAAATATTTCAGGAAGTGAATTGATCTATTCCTAGATAAAATTTTCTTTTGAGGAACAGTTAAAATTATACAGAGCAGCCTCAACCTGTTTTAATCTGGAGGAGCCCTTAAAATTTTCACATCTCCAGGAAACACTCCCCCTCCCCCCAAATATAATTGTATTTCTAGTTAATATCTCTTGCAAGATCTGGGCAAAACTAGTAAATTGATGCTCATTAAATTAGTATAATGTGATTGTAATGCAACCCAGTCTGTGGGTTCCTGTGACACAATGGAAACTCAATTTGACTTAAGTTTGCCGTACTAAGCCATGACCTCTGGTTTAATGTGCTAAGCACAGAGTGTCCCATGTAGTTCCAAGTTTCTGGTTAGGGAAAAGGCCTGAACCCTTCGTTGTGTCTGGTCTCTGGTGCAGCTTTAATTTACATCCTGTTGAGATGCAAATAACTATTGAGCAGCAATTTTGGAGAAATTTGGAAACATTTGATCAATAATTTGCACAGCTGTAATACCGAACCACATTTTAGATCACTGCTGCATTAATACAGAAAGAAAAAAGAACTGTTGGATATATAGCAAGTCTTTCAATCCGGGAAGCTAATTCTGTTATTTAGAAAATAAGACTGGTGGGTGGAAATGGACTGCATCCCCTAACGTTGCTTTAGAAATGGAAAAAGAAAATTTACAGTACTGTAACAAAAAACAAACCCTCACCTCCCAGGCCTTCTATTTGGAGCAAGATTCAGAAAGCATCCTGTAGAAATGTAAATTAAATCCTGAAGAATTATATACTATTTAAATTCTAGATCTTTTTATGCTCTGGCTCAATCCCGAAAGAATTTTGAGTACTCTTGGCTTAGAGGGCTGGCTGGCTTCAGGTGCCATGAGACATGAACTATTTTGCCTGATTGCTCCCACAGAAAATATATATTTCATGAATACTGGATAGAAGAGCTTGAAATGTTCAGAAGAATTGTAGAATACAATCAGGTAATTTTTCAGTATTTCAGTCCTGGATACGCACCCACACTTCTACCCCACCAAACAGCAAAACAGATTTTTGACATGGGATAAGTTTATTTGAAAAAAAAAGCAAGCCCACTTTTAGTAACCCACACAATCTGATTACGAAGTGCAGTGAATTTACTTGTGCCAAACCTGGATAAGTGATTACATATTTGTGCATCTAGTATTTTGACTTATTGCACAGAGGGGGGAAAAGAGCTGTGAATAAGACATGCAGATTTAAGAGGAAGGCAAATGCTTTCACTGAGAGATGAGAAGAAATAGTACATAAAATGGAATGGTCCCAGAGTTGAGGTAACAAAATAGTTGTCCAAATAATATGATTATGTCAATATATTAAATGCTAAATTTTAAACGTTTCAGGCAAGGTGCTTTTAAAAAACAACTTCAGTTAGCTTCATTTGGAGATTGCAAATCATGAGAAATTTGGACGCAGGAACCTAACACAACATACAAAAAAGATCTTAAAAATATGTAAAGCCTAGTACACTATCAAAGAGTGAACTCCATAGCTCACCTGCTTTCTTTGTAAACTAAATTAACATTCTTTCAACATAAGTAGTTGGCAATACTGAGTATCAAGAAACACTCATTGCTTATGTAGTGTTCAAAAGAGTTAGATTCAGTATTAAGTGTTTAGTCCATACAGAAAAGGAACAGCAAGGCAGTGTCCTCTTGGCCATTCTCACTTGTAGTGCTTTGGAGTTGTTACTTTCATACAGGAATACCAAGCCAGCCTACAAGGTGCTTTAGCTACGTTGACCCAAAAAAAAAAAGCTGTAATCAGGATTTGCACCTCCTTAAATGGATAAACAAGGATCCACTACATAGTTGGGAACAAAAACAGCTGTGAACATTCTGGTTGGTGGAAGTGGATGGCTCCTTCCATGCGATCATTTCCGATGAGTACATGCATGGCCTTGGACATTTCCATGTGTAGTCAACTCTAGAGAGCCATCAGCCACAACTTCTGCAATTGCAACGCACTAACTAGAAGGCTTACTGTAGTTTGGTCTCATGGCTTTGTCTTAATTTGTTTTCTTTTTCTAAAGAATCACAAGATCCCTTAAAACCAATTCTGTATGTTTGCATGTTTTATATGGCTACTTGTTTCCAAGAAACTCAATTTCGTATGAAAAAAAAAAAAAAGTTACTATGCATAATCTACATGGATTGACAATATCACCTATACATCCAATGTACATTCTTAGCTCCAGAAACTGTTTCAAATTTGCTTGACACAAGCTATTTGGGACTGCAGGAGTGAAGAATATGCCACTTCCATTTGTACCCGCTTGACAGGAGAAAGTCTTCCAGTTAGACATGTTCGTGCCTTATTGAAAACAAGTTCCATATGGCTGGGTGAGACAAACTCTCAGTGTTCAGGGTGTATCCTGAATTACTGCACATCCGTAAAGTACTCCCATGTGGATCAATCTGTTGGATCATTTGCTGCTAGTTGGATTCCCCCACCCCACCCCTAGTTTACTGCAGAAGAGTGCATATTAACTACTAGGTTTTAAAGCCTAGCAGAAATGGAACTAATGCTCTAAAGTCAATAGAGAGCCATAACTGGAGCAATTATTGGCAGAAGCGATCTTATCTTTAAAAAAAATAAAACATGGCACAAGGACAAAAATCAGCTAGACTGTTTCATTTGAAAGAGAACATGAAAACGACATCTGTTAATACTGTAAACTGCAGTCTTCACATTTCATGGCTGTTCCAATTCAGTATCTTCAGAAATTTTGAAAGGGCACATAGATGAACGGGGGTCCATGACTGAGTGCATTAGAGGAATATAAAGATCGTCCATGTTTGGCATGACAAAAATTTTCTGCAAGGTATAATAATTGAGTTAGAATGCAACTCAAATGTACAGTTAAGAAAATTTAAATATACCGAACTCTTTATTTTGGACTCTCCCATCAGGCCAAGTAGAATTCTAAACAGGTTTATTTGAATCAAGTAACATCATGAATCACTAGTAAACATCTATCTACCTTAAGTTTAGATTTGGAACAGACTCATCGGTATTAAAGCAAAATTGCTCTTTACAGCTTACAAAATCATAATCCCATTACATTTCAGCAAACATTTTTTTAAAAATAGTTGACTCCTATCTGCTATTGCTCCTTGCCCCCCCATTATTTCAATTTTTAAAAAGGAAATAGCTAGACATTTGAATAGATACATTTAACAGTTCAATAAATTCATAATGAACAGAATTCTAGAAATATAGTCAACAGAAAAACATGAATAACAATTTATTCAAACTATTTGTCCCATGCCAAAATCAATTTTCTTCATGAGATTATTATCCACAATAATATTCCTTCTAAATATTTGGTATCTCTTAAAGGAAATTAAAATCAGGCACTATGACCCTACTTTAAAAATATAGGGACAGAAGGTATTATTTTAGCATGGATATATGGCACACTTCAGATCCAAAGACAAAAGTATTTCAGGATATCAGTGATCTCACTTGGTGCCTTTTAGATGTAGAACTCCTTGTTAGACACTGTTTAAAGTTATGGTACTGAAAAATGTGACTTATGACCGTTTTTCACATGACTGTTGCAGCATCTCCATGGTCACATAATCAAAATTCAGATGCTTGGCACCTGACTCATATTTATGACGGTTGAAGTGTCCCAGGGTCATGTGATCAACTTTTGCAACCTGACAAGCAAAGTCAATAGGGAAGCGAGATTCACTTAACAACTTTGTTACTAACTTAACAATTGCAGTGATTCACTTAACCACGGTGGCAAGAAAGGTTGTAAAATGGGGCATAACTCACTTAACTGTCTTGCCTAGCAACAAAAATTTGGGGTTCAATTGTGACTGTAAGTCGAGGACTACCTGTACATCTTTTGTTGGGATCGTGTAGTGTCTGTTGAGCCCAGAAGGAGTACAGTGTGTCCCTATGCCTATTTCGAAGTACTTTTATGGCTACTGCAGTATGACATTTGTGTTATCAAACCAAGAATCTGAAATTCTTAGAAGGAATGACTGATGTTATACCAATGCATAGCCATTCAGTGTGAATGTGTGCTTTTTCATCTTAGATGCAGGCTACCATCTTCAAGCTTACAGACGGCTTAGCTAATGTCTTACTTCTTCTTTTAACACAATTAATGTTAATGATATTTGAAGTACCTGAAATTCTTGTTCTAGTTTCTTCTCTATCCACTCAGTTACATGAACCAAAGTCACTTCTCTTTCACCAAGCTTTGGCCGAGCTTTTAGCTCCAGATAAGGGGGTCTTCGGAAACCGTACCTGAAGATAAAGAAAACGATTCAGGTTAAGATGTTTCTGTCTCAGATTTGTATCCCACATTTTCTCAAAGGCCTCCGGGAGAATATAACCCATGCTCAGCTAAGATGAGACATGCTTAACCAAAGCCATCTTGGGATATTATTGGACAAACAGAAATTTTAACCTAGAAATGTGTCCACCACACCATGCTCCCCAACCCTAATCTTGCTGGCTATGGATTCTGGGACTTGTGCACCCAGACATCTGAAGCACTCTTAAGTCATGGAAGGCTATACTACTTCATATAACCTAATCTTGTGCATTTGCGGTTGATGTTCAAGGATTTTGTGCTTGGAGGAGGATTGGAGGCCTGCACAAGGCACGGAGGGGAAAAGGTCACTGATAAATTAAAAATAACTCTGGGCTGTAAAGGAATATCTGGCATAACAATCAGCTATTTGGCAGCAAGTAGAGTGCCAGTGGGACTGAAGCTAGACAGCAATGGTGAGACTTGGAGATGCTTAGCAATGCATCCTTTGGGACAATAGTGAATGTATTACTGTTTTAAAAAACTTCAGCACACAAGGTTGCTTGGCAGCTGCATGCAGCCCGCAGGTTGTATGTTGTGCAGGACTAAACTATTGTGTTCAACAAAACATTTATTCCAAGTGAGTACATATCTCTACATTAAAAATAGTCTCATTTTCCCCTCCAGTTCAGGGGTGTAGTTTTGTTTATTCTATGTACTCTGTAAACAGATGTGTCCAATTCATTATATGTCATTTTGAAATCAGATATATATTAGCAATCAGTGTTACTGCTGAAGTCTAGTACCCAGCTAATACTAATTGGTGAAGGACTTTACGTCTGAAAAACTTTATGCGCCTGACTTATATCTGAAGTTAAATCCTATTGCATTAGGTACTATGATTCCCTCAAGAATGACTACAGTGAAAAATAAAATCAGCACCTTCTTACATTCTTACTTTTGAGGGGTACATGACAAGGATTTTGTAACTTGTTAACTAACATAGTTACTTTGTATAACTTAACTTCTGTCTTTTATGAGGATTTATCAAACCACTATAGATTGGAATGTAGGAAAACGTTTTATAAGAAAAAGTTAGTTAGTGCAAAACTGGTGTCTGGTATGTCTCTTTGTTAGCTTCAAACAACTTTTGTAGTGGATTTACTGTGGAAAAGAGAGATTACTTTTATTCTGTCCTATCAACTTTCCTCTTGCATTTTGTTATTTTAACTATAAAAGGGAATGTAAGATGGGTCTCAGGATTCTCCCTTTTCATAGTGAGATCTCACTTTATCAGGATACCCTAATAAATTGTTTTTAAATGATCTTCCGACTCGGTTGCTTATTGGGAAGGTAAACTGAGGCAGAACCTAGGGCCAGATTTGCCTGTCACTTGTCATTAATCCTTTTCCCAATACAGATTAAAGTAATTATGTATTGTTGGACTAAGATAATGTTTTCTGAATTACACTATGCACTTTCCAGAGGCTAATTTCCTCAAAATGGAATCCCATCTCGATTAAGGTGGCAAATGGTGAAGACATTGGACTGAGAAGATCCAACTTCAATTCCTCACTGAATATGGATCTCACTGAGGGGTTGTGAGAATAAATTTATGGGAAACCCAATATAAACTGCTTTTGAACTTCCCAGATAAAAAGGCAAGATAAAAATGTTCAGTGAAACACTCCCAGATAAACAAAATGTCATTCACAATTTCATTCCATATTTCTTTCAGATAAAAAGAAGCACTGAAATAGTTTTTCTCCTTTGGTACTATTTTGAATTATAAGAAACCACTGGAAAAAGCTTTTGGCATTGACCTCTTAATTAATGGCTCTGTTGATCCTCAAGTAGTTCAATATGCTGTTTTACCCAGCATGCTTCTGTATTTTTCTATATTAAAGGAAGGGAAAGGTAGGAGAAAAGAAAGAACAAGTAGTAATCTTTCTTTTTGACCTGATTTCTTGTTGCTGTAGCTTTTATTCATGGATGATAAAATTTCTAAGCTTTGTTAGCTTTTCAGTTTCTGGAAGTTTACAAAATGCATAACAAGAAATGGAATTGTACATTTTTACAAAATATCTCTTTTTGGATAGAAGAGTAATTCAATCACACGAGCAATTTAAAATAACACCCAGTTCTATTATCTTTGCCAGTAACTGTTCATAGGAATTAATAGCAAAATCCCACACACTTTGTCTCAGAATTAACTTATTTAACCCTGAATAAAATGGTACATGTCAGACTGTAGCTTATGACTCACAGAATGGTACTGCAATTTTCTAAAAAGGATCCTTACTAAGAATCATGTGAATACTTGTTGAATTCTGTTAAGAATGATCACAAGCTGCAGACCAACTTTGGTTCTGTATGACCTCAAACTACATTTTTGCTGCATTATTCTTTATAGTTCATTAGTCAAATGGTCCAGCTTTTTTTATCTTAGATGTGTGTGAGAAAAAGTGGGAAATTAGGGGACTGGAAAATAAAATATGTTTTAGGGACTTCTTTCACAGCCACCCATAAAAACAAGAAATCTATTTTGGCTCTTTGATTACTTTGAGTGCCACATTATACATGATAGGTTCCAAAATCATAAAGCCTTATGAGCTACACTTACCATATACGATCAGTAGGTGGGGGCGGAATGTTAATTACTAACATCCCTTTACACTCTTGAACCTCAACGGTGAGCAGGAGGGGTGTATTGGAGACTTCCTCAATCTTTTTCTTAATGAATTCTGTCTCGGTGGCCTTCTGGAAATATTTTGACTTGGTAATTTTATCCACAAATCTCATTATTTTACTTGTTCGGTGCCCTGCTCCGTACCTTTAAGGGAGGAAATAAGAGGAAGTCATTTAAGTGAGCTTCAGCTACCCTTTAAAAAGCAAAGGCTAATGCTTTGTGGTATTCTGCAGCTGAAAATACAACATGTTAAGGGCACAGAATGCCAATCTGCTACTACACATTGTGAAGTGTTGCATAAGTGTACAGACAGCCCAGACTTATAGTTTCAGTGAATAAAAACGGAAAGATCCAGAGACCTGGCATGGGACAACTCAGAATCAGAACTAATTTAAAATCAGATGTTATCTACTCACACAATAAGGATTTTGATGAAACGTTGTTGGCCCAATGTTCAGTATTCCTGTTGGATAGCCCTACATTCTACTGGGGATTCTCCCAAATGTTTGAGAGCTTTGGCCAAACAGATGACTTACTTAGTTCCAGTGGACCTTTCAATCCCAAACTCCAAATTCAAGGATTTAGCAAGAGAATGCACAAATTAACGAATTCTGGATTTTTCCTTATAGCATTATTGTTCTCCACTTTTTACACTATGGTTCTGCTGCCCATTTATGTTTGATTATTACTTGACATGGATTTCAGTAGATTAGAAATGCAGAATATAAATCTTAAAACAAGGAGCCCCTGGGGACTTTACTCTAATAGTTGTTTCCGACTATAGGGGTTGGTGCTCATCTCCGTTTCAAGGTCATTGAGCCAACGCTGTCTGAAGACATTACTGGGGTCATGTAGCGAGAATGATGTCATGGAACCCTGTTATCTTCCCACCAAAGTGGTACCTATTTATCTACTAGCATTTTCATGGTTTCAAACTACTATGTTGGCAGGAGCCAACATAGTACTATACCGTACTATAAGATGCTCTGGACTATGAGACGCACCTGGCTTTTGGGGACGAAAACAAGAAAGAAAATCTGCCTCTGCCTCTCAGCAATTTGCCTCTTTGCAGCAAACAGCAAACAGCCTGGTCAGCTTCACCACAGCCTGATTTATGGCGGTTGGATCTCCCTACCGGAATACCATCGATCAGCTGTTTCAGGCTGCAGGGATCGCTACCACCCATTGATGCCATTGCCACCTATCGCCGCCTCTGTGTGTCCTGTTTTTGGCCTCTATGCGGCCCATTTTTGGCCTATTCCAGGTAGCGGGAATCACCGCCGCCTATCCCCACCTTCTGGAACAGGCCGAAAACAGGATGCACAGAGGCCGAAAATGGGGCACGTGGAGACTGAAGATAGGGCACGTGGAGGTGGTGATAGGTAGCAGCACTGATGGGCAGTGCCAGCGCCAATGGGCAGAGGCAATCCCCGCAGCCTGGAACAGCTGATTGGTGGTATTCCGGGATGCAGATCCAACCACCAATCAGTTGCTTGTGCTAAATCAGGATGTTCTGAAGCTGACCAGGCTGTTTGCTGTTTGCTGCAAGGAGGCAAATTGCTGGGAGGCAGAGGCCGAAGGGTGGGAGTCAGAGGGTGGCTGGGGCTTTGCCAACATTCACTCTATAAGACGCACAGACATTTCCACCCACTTTTGGGGGGGGGGGGAAGTGCATCTTGTAGTCCAAAAAATATGGTAAATGTTAGACATAAGAAAATAAAGAAAGATTGTAAATAAAAGAAAAGTCAGATTTTTTCTGAAAATAATTCAGCTTTGCCTGCTAGAAATTTGACAATGCTGCTAAACATAATCGATGCAGCCAAAGATCTACTTTAAGGTCTATTGATTAATATTTGGAAGATTTGCAGTTGACTGGCAAGAATCAACTATTATTATTATTATTATTACCCTATTATTAAATGATAGCAGCAGCAAATCCTATCTGCTGGAATGGAAAAGAAAAGGAACTTTCTTTTTCCTGCAACAGATAAAGCAGAATGATCTTTCTCTCAAGTAAAGACCTTTAAAAATAACTACAGGAAAATAATTATTTCTGCAACTTCGATCATCTGTTACAGTTGCTAAATTATTTATAGTCTTGCTAAGAAGCTGCATTGATCTCTATGCTAGCCCAAAGAAACATTTCAATGTCTGTTATCTAAAAGTTTATTTGCACTAAAATACAGATATTTTCAGACATTAGCTAACCAGCAATTCAGAAAAATCCATGAAACATTTATTTTTCATTAAAGAATAATCATGAATAATATTTCATTCAGCGCATACTATTCTCCTTTCTTGGTAGCACTTGAAATATACAAGTTGGATGTTCTTAAACATTGAATTTGTTTACTGTAAAATAAGCTACTATAAACATGAAAATGCTAGCATGATCATAATTCTTTCTTAGACCTAATTCATTCTAAATCTTTTATCCAATAACTGCAGTAAACAGCCATCTGCAAAACCAGATAATTTACAGGATGACTTGTAAATTTATAAATACCAAACATGGAAAAAACAAGGATGCCTCATATCCCTTATAATTTTTTCTACTAATTAGCAAATATAATTAAGAATTACCCAATGAGATAAAGCCATTTAGATTACTGTAACAAGTATCTAATTATTTCCAGATGATATGGCCAGTAAAATTGGCACTCTGAAAACTGAATTACCAAAAGCATTAAAATGATAAATACAGACTGGAAGCATTGAAACATTTATAGAGTTATCTCTTAGCTTAAATATCCTATATAGATCAAATTTAATTTGAGACATTGTATAATGTTTTCAGGGCATTTGAGGCAAGCACATAACACATCCCTGCAACTCCTTAAACCAATCATGTTGCTATTATTGACTGATTTCCCAGTTTTTGTAAACTGCCCTAATGTGGAGTGGCTGGATGATCTGTATGAAATTTAAAATACAAAATGAAAAGAAAAAGTCCTGCAATCAATAGGAATCCTGCCCGTGGCCCCCAGAAACATTCCATCCTGATGCAAAGCAAAGGGACATTGTTTTCATGGCTTCACAAAGTATGAGGACAACAGGGCCATCCAAATCTTCAAAGGCAGGGAATTCCAAACCAGTGTCCTCGCTTCAAACAGAGTAAGAACTATATATGGCCCTTCTTGTGACATTTTTATTGGATAGGCAGGTTCAACCCTTGCAAGGCAATTCCTAATGTCTTTTCCTAGAATTGCATTGCAGCTACGGGGTGGAATTGCATACACCCAAGGAAAAAATGTATTTTTTTAAGGAATTGTGGATAGGAGATATATTATCATTTCTATATGTTCCAAAGTACCTTTTGCCTTTGATTCCAAGTATTACAAAAACCTACTGTGAAATAATATAACCATTTGGTATATATGTATGCCTGTTTGTACACACACACACACACACACACACACAGAGGCAAAACTAGATTTTTTTTTAATGTTAGAGAAAGACAGAGAAGATACCTTTGATGGAATGACTAAGCATGGAAGAAAGATGCACCACTGTTGATAACACACACACTAGGCAGAGACAAACTGAACCAATGGCTGCCTAAAGGCAAAGACTCACCCTTCTGCTGCTGACAGTAAACTCTTTTCGCTTCCTGATACTTCTGGAACATCATCTTCCTCTGAGGATCCTGCACTAGAAGATTCTTCATCACTGTCTGCAAGGTAATATGCCCTTGGCCTGAAACTGAAAGGAGGGACACAGGTCAAGGCAGAAGCAACATTTCATTAACGTTGGACAGGAACCTTGTTTTGATGCCTTAGGCCAGGGGTTGGCAACTTTAAACACTCAGAGCCATTTGGACCTGTTTCCCACAGAAAAGAAAACACCAGGAGTCACAAAGGTCCTAACGGGAAGCTCCCTATTCAATTCTGGAGCTGATCGGAAGTCTGGTTTCCCCACCATAGAGTCTCCTCCTAGAACAGCATCCTTTTTCCTCTATCTGTCCTAACTGAAAGCTCTATCAATTGTGGAGCCAATCGGAAAACCCACCCCTTGCCATAGAGTCTCCTCCTGGTGTGCCATGCTCCCCCACCCGAACCAAAAGGTCCTCTCAAAATTGTGGCAGCAACTGGCGACAGGGAGCCGCAACAGAGGGATGAAAGAACCACATGTGGCTCCAGAGCCATGGGTTGCTGACCCCTGCCTTAGGCAATTAGAGACTTTCTACCATTCACTTCTGTCTCCCCAGTTTGTTTTTAAGTGCACTGGAGTTCAGACAAAGGGTAGAAATGTTATACATCAATCTGCTTTACCTGAACACAACTGTGCCAGACTTTGCTTAAAATAAAAGGAAACGGGTTTGGATATCCTAACATGCGGTTTAATGAAACGTCAAATAAATTAAAGACATATAAGGATGCGTCTCTTTCATACCTAATTTCCCAATATAATGGAATACAATGCCGGCAATTATAACATTAAGAGGATGATGATGAGAAGCTTGGCATGTACTTTCATTTTTTAAATGTAATGGGATATGCTTCTGAGCTCCAAATGAATTGCTGTATGAAAAGTCAGAATTGATTTTGTAAGTGCTGCATGCTTCCAGAAGAATATGCATTCCATCCACTGTCTCTTCCACCTATACGAACCTAGCCTATTAACCCAACACCCACAGCTGAGTCCTAGCCGCACCCCACTCTAGGCCACTAGCAGTAATGGAATCAGAAATATTTTAAACAAGACATTTGGCAAGTAAGTGCAAAAGACAGTTACAGCCTCAGAGGCAAAACATGCCTGGCATGCTGAGGAAGATTTTCTATAAGGTTTGGAGCATCTTTTCAGGATCTCTTGCATTTCAAGTTGTCTTTAAAAAGAAATGCCCAGTTGTGGATTGTGCCTTAATTGAAATTTATCTTGTCTTTTTATGTACACTGAGAGCATAATATGCACCAAAGACAAATTCCTTGTGTGTCCAATCACACTTGG
>JANHFT010003145.1:62150-76107 GCA_032467955.1 Pseudoxenodon macrops | reverse complement strand
GCTGTCCACCATTAAACCATCTTTCCAAGCAGCCAACATGTTTCCAGTGTCTTTTTCCCCACTTGGAGCTGAACCCAGATGGATATTTCTTCCAACAATAATAAACTGGGACAGGTGTACTTAAACTCAGATGTGTTTACCCCCAAGTACCTCAACATCGCAGTAAAGTATGTTAGCATGAAATATAGTGCAGCACATTTTTTCCTCCTCCTTCTAAATCCACATTTTTCCCCTTATATTTAGCTGCTGATAATATACCCACGAAATGATTCCTAAATTGAACATGCTGCAGTTTCACAATTAGGATTGTTTTTCAACTCTATAAAGAGCTAAGTAGTAATTGGCCTCTTTCATTTAAATGCACCGCTAATGGAGACAATAAGCTATTTAATGATATTATCATGCGATATTATATTGTTTGCCTCTGAAATCTTTGTCAAAGCTTCAGTTTTTTGGGAGGAGTAACTCCTGAGAAATGGACGAATTTTTCACTCACTGGAAAAGTACCCAAATCTTTAAAGGGTGAAACGGAATGAGGCTGTTTCACCCTTCAAAGAACACCCATTCAGGAGTCCTAACCAGGACATTTATCTTTCAGCACCAAAGATCTGGAATTTGCTTTCATGCCTTATTTTACAATGCCGCCTCTCGGTAACAATCTAGTCAAAGAATAGCCACCAATTCCTCTACAAGGACTGGAACATTCCTATTGCAGTAAATTGAATGAACCAATTCTATAAATATATCACACTGTTGTTTCACAATGAAAAAAATTGTGTTGCTTTTAAAAAAAAAAAACCACTATCTTGCAATAAGAGCAGATTGAATTCTATTTCTATGATAGGATGGGGGAAAAAAAGTCATTCAAACTACAATTCTGTTCTTCGGAGTTCATTAATTTGTACTCAGATGCTGTTTTGACAATTTAATATCACATTTATATAAAGCAACAGACATGAATACAGCCTATTTGATTAATCTCCTCCAAAATAGACAGACAAAGAACAAACAAATAAATTTTTCCTGTGATTTCAGTTGGTGAAATTCAGTTGCTTTCATTTATGCAATCAGTGAGTCAGCAAGCTCCACGCTCCAATTCTTTTTAATAATGTAATGAAATTCAAGGAGATCACGGATGATATAAATTTTTCATTCATGACAAATCCAAATTTTCCAATATCAGGCAATAAGAAGCAGCTGTACTTTAGCTGAATGTTTTATATCGTGTTACTAAATTTTAAAAAAATAGTGTGCTTTTTTTAAACTGACTTTGTAAGTCACCCAGTGTCTTCTAAAATAGGCAGTCGTAATAAATTAAATTATTAAACCACAGATAGTTATGTACAAAATATAAATAATGAATTAAAAAAGTAATATATGAGGGGAAGTTAAAAGATGAGCCCAAATTTGAAAGCTTCCTTTCAAAAATTCATTTAAAATGATAGAAGGAAATAACTAGTATCTATTCTTCCCAGTCAAATAATTCCACATCTTTAATGGGCACATCTAGATAGCAATAGAAGAGAATGCACTGTAAACAGCTCAGGGGTGCACTGTGGAGTCCTTGGTGCTCTCTGAGCTTAGTGGTTTCTTTGCAGATGTTTCATTACCCAACTAGGTAACATCATTAGTGTATAATTATCGTAAGTGTGGGGTTTGCTCTCTGTTGATATTCAGTAGTTTGCTGTGCCGCTGTTAGTTGGGTGTGGTTTTGTAATACCCCTAATCAAGGAAGGAAGTAAACCCTGGTGAGGAAAAAAAAACTAGTTGGGTAATGAAACAACAGCCAACCAAACTCAGGGAGCACCAAGAACTCCACTTCTAGGTATTTAAACAAACAGGAAACATGATTTGCTTGTGGAAGAAAAAAAAGTAAGTTAACTGAAGCTCTACAACATGACTGTCAAACTCGTGGCCCACAGGCCAGATGCATCCCACGCTGACCACGCCCACGCCAGGTTTAACTAAGGGAGGAAAAGTCACCATGCGTCATGTGACGCCACAGTGACAATGCGAATTTGACACCCTTGCTCTCTACACAATGAAACAATCTATTCGAGTAGCATTTACATACACCACTCCTCCTCCATTTATTTATTTACTAAGAAGATTTCTAGCCCAACCCAATCCCAAAAGGAGGGGCAAACACTGGGAAAAAAAGCTGCAAGAATGTTAAAATAAAAGCTACCCAGCCACAGCTTGTAAGAATGATACCATGCAATAGGATTCCCCCCCCCCTTTCTTTCAAAATGCAAGGAGGGTTAGGGCTATGTCTAGGGAGGCAGGATTCTATAAAATGGGGGCTGTTACCCAAAAAGCCTTATTCATGCTATTTGCATTGCCTGAGATAACACAATATCCCACTGTGTAGATCTAAATATATAATCTGAGCACTCTGAACTGGGCTCAGAAGCCTATTGCTAACCAGTGCAGCACGTTTAAACAGATGTTCCTCTGTGCTGTATCATATCCTCCCTGCTGCACAGTTGCAGCTTGGATGTTGCATCCAGAAAGAAGCAGTCCCATGCAGGGGGGAAAAAAGTTAGAGCAGTCTAAGAGAGACATTGTTAGGATTAGAGAACATTCATTGAGTGCACATTATGATTAGGTAACAGCATGATAGTTTTCTATTATTAATGCATCCTACAACATTAAAATTCAACACAATACCTTTATAATCAATGGTAGGCTTATAGGCTTGAAGGATTTTCGGCAGTGCAATTCCCATGTCCAATTCCGTTAGTGTTAATTCATTCATGAAGTATGGCAACTAGAAGAAGAAAAAAAGTAGAATAAAGCAGTGTTTTCTCTCTTTTCCAAACATTCATGGTGTTTGAATGATTGACACTACCTGGGATGGCCCAGGGTCACGTTAAGATCCCGGGAGGCCCCTGAAAACAATAATCTGGTTTATTAAAGTATTACCTGCACCTTTAGTTATCAATAAATCACAGTACGTTTATGCATAATAAAGTGGTAACAATGCCTTAAGTGTATTTAATTTTGATGTATGAACATTTTGTTATTATTCTACTTTTTGAAACTTAAAACATTTTCATAGACCCCTTTCACCCTGCAAAGTTTTGTAGGCCATAGGAGTGCACCTACAAGTAGTCCTCAACTTATGATCACAACTGACCCTGGAATTTTGGTTGTAAATCATTGCAGTTGAGTCACCATGTGACCAAACTTGATTTTACAAGTGTTTTACAGTGCTTCTTAAGTGAATCACCATGGTTGTTAAGCAAATCAAATCATAAGTTTGAATCCAGCTTGCCTAATAGAGTAAGTTTTTTGCCAGAAAATTGCAAAAATCATTGCAAAATGTGATCATATGGCAGTGGGATGCTACAACTGGTTGTAAATGTGAACTGGTTGCCAAGGGCCTGAAATGTGACTAAGTGACGCATAGGGGTAGTATGGCAGTCGTAATTTTGAGATAATTTTTTTTTCTAGTCCATTGTAACATTGAACAATCATTAAATGACTGGTAGTAAATTGTGGACTACCTACATTGTGACCAAGGATTCCTCTATTCTGGTCCCTGGGCAGTGCCTTCCATAACCTTTTTATCTTGGGCTCCAAACAGACCAGAGGCCTGGAGAGACACTTGCCCATGGTGAACTAGCATTTTGCAAAATGCCAGCCCAGCCAATCTGTGGGCTCTTAAGCAGAGCCTTCTGAAAGGTTGGTAGAACTTTTTCTAAACAATGTTCATTGGCCTTTCAAAAGATTGATAGAAGTCTGACCAAAATAAGAAAAAAAGGTTACTGCTTGATTTAAACTAGAAGGACATACATTATTGATTCTTCCAAATAAAGATGGTGTGTGTGTGTGTGTGTGAGAGAGAGAGAACAGAGAGAGAGAACACATGCACACATGCTCTTGGTGACTGCTTGGACAAATCTAGCAGTTTTCTGGGCAACATTTTTGGAAGTGGCTTGCCACTGTTTTCTTCCTAGGGTTGAGAGAGAGTGATTAGCTTCAGGTCACCCAGTTGGCTTTCATGCATAAGGCAGGACTAGAACTCATGGTCTCCTGGTTTCTAGCCTGATGCCTTAACCACTACACCGAACTGGCTCTTTTGTCCCAAATGAGAGCATTGCAGGTTTTCTGTTCCTTCTACCAACACATGGTTTTCGGTACTTTCTACTATTTTTAATTTCTTGAGAGGTGTGCTATTTTGCCTACTCCAATATCGTTCTACATGTTCCACAGAATACCTTTGGGTTCTGCCAGCTGCAGCCACTTCCTGCCAACATTAGTATTCCCTTGCAGCACATATGAATCTGGACAAATCAAAGCTGGAGTGAAATTAGTAAGAGCTTCCCTTTCTAACTCAAGTGACAGAAAGGCCATAAATCTGTTTCCAAAAATAGCCTGGCTGACAGATCAATAGGTGACAGGACTGTCCCAATGTGACATGAAAGCTCCCTCCCGCTTCACCCTGCATATCTTCTCCACTCCATCAATCTGTCAGTTGGTCTATTTCTCAGAACAAATCTACCAGTCTTCTAAATCACCAGTAGTGCTGTGTTCAGAAACATCCTGAGTGACAGATTACCAGCGTGGAGCATCCCTGTGCCAATGACAAGTCACCAGGGAAACCTGAAAAGCGGCTAAATCATCTGCATCAAGCACTCACTCAGATACCAAAGCCGGTTACTACTCCATTTTTAAGGAGAGTGATCAGTCCTGTCAGCTAGTGATGGCAGAAGGGGGAGGGGGAGAAAACTGAGGAGAATCACCAATCACTAAGATTTAAACTAGAATCACTAAGAAAAAAATTAAGGCTCTGTCAAAAGGTCTTGTGGAAGGGAGGGGGAAGAGAGAGTACATTTTACCAGATTAATTAATATAATTAACTTCGTAATTATAAGCCAGTTGACAAAATGTTCATCTTAAAAATCTTCCTCACCCTGATGTTCTCTCAGTGCATTTAGAGGGCGTCAGACTGTGTGAAGGTTGTTCTTAAGAAATGTAAGGATGTCTGTCCTGATTTAGCTGGGGGAATTCTACTTCTTGTCAGTATTGTTTTTCTTCTCACTATTCTGGCACCACTTTCCTAGCTCTTCTGGTGCTCAAGCTTTAAATAGGCCCTCCGTCTCCCTAGCTCCTAATGGATCACTACTGTAGCAACACTGAGTACGGCAACAAGATCATTACCAAGATGACATGAATAAGAGAGAGGGTGTGTCAATAATTAATTCAGCCGACCTAGTGAACTCCACGCAGATTTCCAATATCAGAACACTATTATTTCATGGGCATTTGAACAAAATGTTCCTAGCCTTTAGTAGAAAGAACAATAAAAGCTTTGGCTGAGCTTGGAAGGCAAGCTTTTGTGTCCAAAATTGCAGGCTTTAATTCACAGACGCATCAACCAGTACCCACATTGGCTGCAGTTGCTTTTTTAAAAGACGCCAAATGGCTCTCTCTACTAAAATATTCAAATGGGAAATTTGTTTTCATGCTAATATACAATCATTCCTGCAGAACAGCATTAGGAAAACTGATCATTTATGCTGCCAGCTAATTTGGAAGTTAGTCCACTTGTTTTCATTTGTGCAATCAAGACACGTAGAGGAATTAACTGAATGGGACGCAGCTGAATCGCAGCAGTACCTTGGGTCATACATTTTCATTTAAAACTCATTTGGAGGAACAGAGAAACAAAAACAGAGCTTGGATCATTTATTATCCAAAAGTCTGCAAACTGGGGGCACAAACAGCCCCTATCAGAATCTCTTTCTTGCCTTTGGCTCTCTGATAACTCTTGATAGTCCTGAAGATTAATATAGAATATAGAATAACAGAGTCGGAAGGGACCTTGGAGGTCTTCTAGTCCAACCCCCTGGCTAGGCAGGAAACCCTACACTTCAGACAAGTGGTTATCTAATGCTTGGTGTGGATAAATATTTCACTCATATGAAAATCCTGAATGAACAACCAACTCTTGAAATAACAGGCAGACTGTTGCAGACGGATGGACCTGACTGAAGCCAACGCACAAGCATTGAGTTGCGCACAACAGGTAAACGAAGTAGGCCTATTTCATTTGAACTGCAAAGGTTACCTACCGTCTTTTCTCTCAAAAAGTTTCCGTTCTTGACATTCCGTTTTCTTTTCCCTCCCAATCCTTTTATGACATATCTTTTAGGATGTCTGTCTAGGGACGTGATGGCGAACCTATGGCCAAGATGGCACGCTGAGCCATCTTTCCGGGGATGCGAGCTGTTGCCCAACTGACCTGCAGCTGCGCATGCACGTGCGCCCCAGCTGGTGTTCAAGCCTCCAGTGTGCATGCATTGAATTCAGGGGACCCAGCTGATCTTTGGAGCTCTCCTGCGCATGGGTGCGTGTTTGTATATGCGCACAAAAGTACTTGCGCACAGCATGTGCATGCGCAGATGGCATCTGCATGTGTGCATTGTGCGTGTAAAAACTGCATGCATGTACATATGGGATAATTGCACACGCAGCACACGGGGAGCCACGCGAAAGCCACATACATGCGCAGATGGTGTGGTTGCGCATGCAGAGCATGGGGCACACGTGAAAGCTGTGTGCATGTGCAGATGGTGCAGTTGCATGTGCAGTGCATGGGGAGAAACATTAGCGGGGATAGTACGCATGCGTACAAAGCACACGAAGCGCGTACCTGTTCGGCACTTGGTGAGTAAAAGGTTTGCCATCACTGGTCTAGGGCAAGGACTACTATTATTAATTTTTGTACCTGTTCTAGGAGTTTACTTCAGCTAACAAGTGGAATTAAAAAGGGTTCAAATAAAAATAAAATGGTGTCCCCTCAGGAATTAGAAAGACAAAACGTAGAAAACCTCTAGAAGCATTTAATCTTCCAAAAGTATCCAGAAACCATCAAGAGTCTTATGATAAACATGCCAAGCAATTTTATGGTTCAAGAAAAAAACAGAACTGGTGTAGTTAGTCCCTGACAGGTTGATTGATAGCATCCTGCACTGCCAGCAGACTGAAACTCTGTTAACAGTTCCCTTCAAGAATGGGCTACCCAAACAGATGGTAGAAGCCTAGGAAAATATTCCTACCTTTATTTTGCTGAGCTTCATCTGTATTTTCTTTGACACCAAGGTAGACCAATATTTCTCTCCCAAGAAATCCCAAAAGATTCTTCCCAGTAAAGCATTGATCCAGGCTTCCTGTTCTTCGTCTTCACTATGGGTGGAGGTTAGCAACTGGCAAGAGATTTTTTTAAAATTCACTTTTAATAAGCTTCACAATGCTACTACTAAATATATAAAGCGAACAGTTAATTTTAACATGTTTATTGAAATAATTGTGGGGTTTCTTTTGTACTTAACAGCAAGTTAAAAATATTTCACATGAATGAGTCTAATATATTGTCCAAGGTAGTCCAGCTGATGCTTCAGCATGTAAAATCACCAGTGTAGGAGGAATAAGGCCTGAAGCTAAACAGGCTGAAGAAGTGGGGTGCCAGAAACAGAAACCAAAGCACAGCCTTGCCTCAATTCAGCCCATGAAGACTTTGACACCAATCTAAAATCGATCATCCAGTCTCTTCAGGAGAGAGCCTGCTGCCTTTGGCAGTCGGAGATGAGTTAGCATCAGCTGTGTTTCATTAAAAGCTGGCATTCTTTCCCATCATAAATATTTCTATGCAACAGCAATCAGAAGTTAGAAAAATGTTTTGATCTTATGCACTTTCATGTCCGGTTTCAAAGCTTCTTCCCCAGGACATTCTTTTGACAGGATCTGACAATGGTTTCTGCTTTGCCCAATGATCACAGTAGCTTTTAGTAAGGAACCGTGTGCCTTCTTAATCTTGGATCGGACTGGGACTGCAGCCTTTTCTCAGTGATTCCACTGTGCTTCCATTAATCTTGAGTTGAAGCTTTTAACGGATTTCCTAAAACTTTTGGGTAACAGCAGTATGCCATATGTGGGATTGAGAGGGCATTGTCCCAAATTGTCTGTAGTTAACAAAAATGGCTATCTGAAAGTTAGGGGGAAGACCTATGCATTCCCCCATTATCTCTAACTTCCCAACTGCTGATAAAATAAAGGCCAGTTTCCAACTTATCAACAAAAGTACAACTCAAGATGCCTGAGTAGCCTTGGGTCTTACCAATGGGACTACTATGTTTGTAACATGGCATTGGGCTACGGTTACTATCAAAGGGCCACATTGGTGGTGGCAAGCACTCACCTTAAAACGTAAGTTAAAATGACTGAAGAAGTCCAAAATGGGTGTCTTATTAAAATAGCAAAATTACAGCAATCATTGGGCTCCCAACTAGCTGAAGCTAGCACTGATGCTGATCAGATCAGATCTTCAGGTTTGCAAAGAATGGAAAGGGCATAATCACAGCTCAGTTTCCTCATAAGAATACTTTACAACTATAAATTGTAAATAATTTACAAAGAAATTGGATGGGGTTGCCCAAGGCATCTTGGCTGTCCTCCTATCTGATAACAGGAGCATTTTTTATTGCTATGCCACTTAGCTTAACAATAACACAAATGCCATAATAATTGCCCTTTTTTTGTTATTTTAACCAGATGACCCTCAATGCATCTCAGGGGGAGCATAAAGGCATTCCCTATCTAAATCTTTGAGGAAGTTGCCATTGTAAAGGTATATAACTGTAAATCAAAGCCATCCATCACTTAGGAAGGACATATGCCTGAGGGGGTTGGTTTGAAATGAACAGAAAAAAGCTTCAACAGTTAAATCAATTGTGACTGACCTGTATCCAACAAAGAGAGAGGGTAGAAAAAAAATTCAGAGATCCAGCTAATACAAGTAATTGAACTAATACAAATTTATGCATAGACATATAAGATTATTTACGCAGATTGAAGTATAAAGAATAGACTTCTCAATGTTGCCTCCAGATAACAAACTGGGCCTGTTGTGGTTATTATTTGGGGAGTTTGCTCACGCCAGAGCCTTGTTTGAGAGAGATTAAATATGTGGGTCTCTGGATGTTAATTTAAATTTAAGTGCAACTATGAATCAGAAGCAGGTGCAATTCTTGCTGATTGTGTGATTCGTATGTGTGTGTGTGTGTGTAACCAGAGCATTATATTCTCAGAATATAATATAAATATAAAAAATATAAAGAGCTGGATTATGCACAGCAGCCTGAATAAATCAGATTGTGTTTCAGACCTAAAAAAGATGGGTATTAATTTAGGATGGAGGCAAAACAACCCCAAGAATGACTGCAGGTAGGAACTGCTATAACAATAAAGGAAAGGGTAGTTGAATGTTAGTAGGAAGGCAAGATAGTATCTATATGTACTGCCTTAACACCAGTCTCTGCCAACATTGATAACATGGCATACATGCTGTTAATAAGTACCAGATTAGTTAACAAAAAAGTGTTTGCATCCACAATATCTTCCAAGAAGTATATCAACTTTGCTTATTTAACTGGTTGATAGAAGGGACTTATATTAGTCTTTTACAAATGCACACCCTAGTTTTAAGTGTGTGTATCACCCTAGTTTTAAGTGTGGGTATTCCCCAGATAGGGGGAAAGGATGTTTTTAATTTCTAAGAAAGTCATTAATCTGCTGAAGTAAGCTGGTCTGCATTTCCATTTGCTGGGAAAATGAGACAGGACTGAGATTGAGCTGGTGTACCCTCTACCTCACTGCTGAAGAGCTTACCTCACTCACTATGGGAAATATACAAGCTTCAATAGTGGACATTACACACAAACAAGGAGAGAAAAGGATTGTAAATAAGTCACATTTCATAAACAGTATTCAAGACAGTCCCAAGTAAAACAGAAGAGACTGTATATAGCAGGCGTGGGGTCTGCTTCTTTTTGCTGCTGGTTTGCTCAGGGTTGCGCTGCGTGTGAAGCGTGCAGCAATAAAAAAAAACTAGCTTCTGCGCATGCACAGAAGCAAAATCCAAGATGGCGGTGCCCACGGAGACACCGATGGAACTGGCTCCATGACGTCACTGCGGAGTTACTACCGGTTCTATAGAACCGGATAGAACTGGTAGGAACCCACCTCTGGTACTGTATATAGGGTATGCAAAGGGTGATCTTCAAAGAATTTAATTTGGATGGGGTAAATCTAATACCTGCTCAGTACACGAATTCAAAGTAAACATTTCCACAAAAGATTATTCTACCTTCTGCTTGAACATATTCAGCAAAAGGGAACTACAGTTTTTCTTGGGCAATTAGTTCCACTGTCAAGCTGCTCTTATTGATAGAACAAGACTTCCCAATATAATAACTGTCTTCCTGTCATTGAAATCCATTATTCCACCTTCTACACTCTGGAATGAGAGAGAACAGGTCTTTATTATCGTTTTCTGATCTGATTATACCAGACCTTTATTTTGTACAACTTAAGACAGTGTATGTAATGTTTCCTCCTATTAGCCTCACAACAACTACCTACTGAGGTGGGTTATGCTGTGTGTGTGTGTGACTGGCCCAAAATCACCCAGCTGGCTTTCATGCCTAAGGGAGTGCTAGAACTCCCAGACTCCCAAATACTAATCCAGCCTTTCAACCATTACACAAACTGGCTCTTTATCTTTTGAGCGACATCTTTCAGCTTTTTGAAAATTGTAATCATATTTCCCCTGTTCCAAACCTGTCTGCTTTCTCAAGGTCTTAGAATCTTTCTTCATAATTTCTAGATCCTTAGAAATTGTGATTTAGAAATCACAATTTCTAGGGATTTAGACTGCTCTGAATCTATTTCAGTTTTTCTAAACATTTTAAAAATGTGGGGCCCAGAAACGACACAATACTTAAGTACCATAACCAAAAAACTTGAAATGATTTCTTCCTGTGAATTTAAAACATATTTCTGTTAATCAGCCTAAAATAACTTGTGTTTTGAATAAATACCTGAGTACACAACGTTTTACAATATTTTAAGTCCCAATTGTTATAATTCTGTTTCTATTAAAAAGAACAGTTGTTGCAATACTTTCAATTTTGCTCTCTAGCATCAAATTAGTTCTACTGATGGGTAGTCCTACAAGTGTAAGAACTAAATGAAATATCTACTGTTGCAGAGATCTTTTAAGCTACATCAAAATAATATTGAATGTTGAGAAAGTGAGCATACCGTAGAAATGTTATTAGCCCCACACTTTTTTGGGAACCAAAAACAGCCCCTGCCCACTTAGCAGACACTACTAGGTAAATCATAACACCTCAATCAAGAATATTTAAAGAATATACTTCACCTTTTTCACAGCTGTGGGGCTGCTGTCAGGACTGTGAACGGGACTAACTGTAGGGCTTGAGTGTTCTGGCGGAATGCACCTTGCCATGTACACATTATAGTCTAAAAGTATTTTCTGCCTGATGGTGGAACCCAGGTCCTTCAGCTTTGGCTGAGGAAGGATTTCTTCTACACTTCCTTTACTGCTGCTGCGGCTGTGTGTAAGAATCCCAGACTGGCTACTGGATCGACTATGTCCTGTCAATAAGAAGGAAAAACAATGGGTAAAGCATCAATACATAATCAAATATGGAACATAAGAATGAAACAGAATAAAAAACAGAAGATTATGATGCCAATACTCAAGCAAATTACAAGGTTGTCAATATGACAAGGTGGTAAACATACACCGTGATTTAATCTATTCATTAGAGAAGTAGACACATTACTTATCCCACACAATCTATTCAAGATTATACTGTATAATAGTTTTGACTTTAACGTAAACCACAGGAGATATCACTTTGTAGCCTTCAGTTGTTGTTGAATTGCCAGAGTCACAGCCAACATGGACAATAGTGAGGTATGCTGGGTATTGTATTGTACTTCAATAACATCTGGAAAGTCACAGGTACTCCCCCTGTCCTCGGCCCTTCTATGGCAAATGGTAGGTAAACTATCTGGCCATACATCTTTTTCAGTACTATTTATAAAGGCACCAATCCTTAATTTAAAACAGGTTTTGGCAATGTTTAAAAGAAACTGACTGAAAATAAATCATAATAAACAGAACAGAGAGAATTTTAGAGGAAAGAAGGCAGCTGAGGATGTAAAACTCTACACCAAATCTGAGGTGCTGAAAAATTCTAGACTAGAAAAGAACCTGAATGTAAGCAAAGCTAAAAATCCAAGAAGCATGAACGTCAGCAAATAAAAACTCAAAACACACTCACACCGACCAGCCTCAATTTAAACATTTTACAAGACTGAGTAGGTGGAATCACTTTCAATTATCATTCCCACTTCTGTGAAAGGGTTTTTCATAAACTGGGTTAAGAGGAAACATTTCTGAACTACACTTCAGCTTTTCAGAAGCTTGTCATAAGCTTGGCCAAACGTTTATATATGAACAGTGCAAATATTTTGCACACAGATAACTTGAAAGTTGGTTTGGAATAAAGGCAAATGCTTTGTAAATTGTGTTTGAACAATCTGCATTGTGTTTAATGAAATACATTTCAGTTGTTTTAAAAAGAATAAAAACTGAGATATTACTTCCCTAAACATCTTCTGTAATTACTGCTGTATTAAATGCTCAAAGGTTCAATTATGGCCAAATTTCCAGGCCCTACTAACTTTAAAGAGGTAGTTTTAAATTTTTGGCTGAGCCACAATCCTAAAAACGAATTTTCAAGAAGTATTATAAAAAAGAGGGTATAGGGGATGTGTAGTAAAAGATGAAGAAATTACATTAACCATTAATTGCTGTATTATATATATCATATTTAAAGATTTGAGAACTTTGGCAGGAAGTCTAATATTCGTATAATGTTAAAACGTCATAAAATCATACCATTATGAATCATGATAACCGAACTACATATTCAGTATTAATAAAGTAAAATTAAATCCCTTCAAGAAACAACCTTTAAAATACTTTTGCCTAAAATGTATGTGCATTATTTCTGGAAATATATTGGAGTCTCATATCATTTTAAATTATTGTTTTTCAAGAAATTTTTTTGCAGATTAATTCCATGTTTACTCAAATCAAACACTTATATAAAGCAGGACATCAGAATGCAGTTTTGTTAAAACTTAATGCCTTTAGAAGACATTTAGCATTCCTTGATGAACTCGCTAAACAGCAGAGTTCTTTCTTAATCACACAATACCAATAAGCACTTAAGACTTGTATACCACCCTGTAGCGCTTTACAGCACTCCCTGAGTAGTTTTACAAATGTCAGCATATCCAACAACCTGGACCTTCATTTTACCGACTTCAGAAGGATGAGTCAACTTTGAGCCCCTTCAGGATTGAACTCCAGACTGTGGGCAGAGTTAGCCAGCAATCCTTCATTCTAACCACTGTGCTACCAGGGCTCCAGATTAATCCCAATTAACCTTTAATAAGATGATATTTTGACATTATTACACAAAGTCTCATTAGAATAAGCAAACAGGTTCCTACCTGTCTTGTTTAACCAAACGACAATTGGCTTTTTTCCTTCAGATTTTAATTTGTGGGCTACAAGGAATCTCCTAAACCATTCTTCTTTCTCTCGACCTGTCCTTGCAAATAAATAAAGCACTTGGTTCTTCTGGGCCCCAGACTTTGCTCCATCCTGAGAGGGTTTCCCGGTTTCTTCACTGCTTTCCTTTTCTACAGAGATTTTTTCTTCTGAGGTTTCTTTATCAGTTTGGGCTTTGGCCATGAAATCGTCTTGTCTTCCAAGCTCAATGCAGATTGGGTACTTTTTATTCCAGACTCGTTTTCGAGCCAAACTTTTGGGAACCAAATAAAGCTGCAAACCAAGTTGTGAGAAAGTTTCACATTTCATCTCATTAGAGAAGAGAATACAGAATACTAATGCATTGCCATAATCAAAGAAACAATCAAGTCAAAACAACTATTGGGCAAGCTGCCTGCCCAGGAGTGATAAAATACAGTGGGGCAAAAAAGTATTTAGTCAGCCACCAATTGTGCAAGCTCTCCCACTTAAAAAGATGAGAGAGGCCTGTAATTG
>JANHFT010003145.1:48700-62050 GCA_032467955.1 Pseudoxenodon macrops | reverse complement strand
CACTGAGAGCATATGCACCAAAGACAAATTCCTTGTGTGTCCAATCACACTTGGCCAATAAAGAATTCTATTGTATTGTATTGTATTCTATTCTATTCTATTGGCCACGTTGGCTGCAGCTGCTGGGTATTGGAGTTCAACAACATCTGGAGGGCTGTAATTTGCCCATTCTTTACATGAATTGTTTGTAAATCCCTTCCTTTTAATCAATAGCCACCATCTCTTCTAGACCTAGTGCACTTCAATCTAGCATCCCATAGAATTTCCCAACCTAAATATGACAGCTTGTGGGTTGCCAAAAGACAAATATTTTGCCATGTTGTTACCACGATGTAGTCACAAGTTAGGAATATAAATCTTTTTTGGGGGGAAAAAAAAATCTAATATGAATAAAGGGATCAAGCTTAAATGCTGTGAAAAGCAGTATTGTTCCCAAAATAATCTCTAAAGACTGCTGATATTCCATTTGGCTCCAACTTGGGACATCCAAATATTTAATCAAAAGAGTCTAATTTGAATGTGAAAAGTATCGGTATGTAATTCTATTTCATCTGAGGTTTCAGAATTAACAGGGGGAAGGATAAGCTAACAAAAAGCCATATTATTTTTTGTGGGATATTAAAGAAAATCATAGTGAGTGCGAAGTCTCAAAACAGGATGGGATAAATCTATGCTTAACAATTGATATTAAAATGTTTTGCATAAAGAGAGAGATGTGTCATCATAAGCATTCATTTTCATCCGAAAAAGCATACGAATACTAAATCTTCTGTCGCTTGATTTCCATGGATCAGCAACAAAGGAGAGTTTGCTCAGAAGCCATCCACCAAGCACCCTTGTCAATTAGGTATCTAGCTATGTCAGATGGAGGTGGTACATCCATCCTTGTCCTCCTTGATCTTTCATGGGGTTTCACTACTTCACAACTACAGCAGGGGTGGGTTCTAATTTACCTCACCACCAGTTCGCTTCATCCCGCGGCATGTGGGCGCAGTGCAAAAGTACCCCAAAAAAAAAGTCAAAAACAAGATGGCAGTGCATGCGCAATGCCAGAAACATGGCTTCGGTGCATGCGGAGAAGAAAAACCTGGAAAAAATCCAAAAAAAACCATCCCCCCCAAACAAAATCCCAAAAAAAGATGGCGGCATCCACGGACCAGAACCGGTTTCATGACATCACTGTGACGTCACCAGCGGCTTACTACCTACTCTATAGAACTGGTCCGAACCGGTAGGAACCCACCTCTGAACTACAGTATCCTCTGGGGACTGGAGGTGGGGAACACTATCTTACAGTGGTTTGCTTCTTTTCTTTTGTTGCTTGAAGGGGGAGAGATCTTTATTCCACCCCTTTCCTCTCTGGGGGCCATTATGTGCCATCGAGTTGATGTTTTCTCCTAATGACCATGTAGATATTAGGGTGCTGGTGGATTTTACTCGCTCTTCCTTCTTCTTCAATTCTATAGTATATGGAATTTCTGGGTAAGGTCACCTACTGCTTTGGGATTCGGTCTCATCAGTACAGTAGTCCTCGAGGTATGACAGCCCTTTTACGACTATTTGAAGTTATGAATGCACCCCAAAAATGTACTTACAACAGGGGTTCAAAATTGCGACCAACAAGAAACCTGTGCAGTCATGTGACGTGGATTCAGTCACTTTTGAAGTAGCAGCCATTTTTAGATCCCTTTTGGGACCCAGAAATCACCTGTGGTTACAACAGGCAATTTCCGAGGTCCATGTGGTCGTGTGCATTTTTCCCCCCATCAGGGACTTTTGCAGCTAGCATGCTTTTATTTTTCTCCTCATGGCTGCCCTGTGGAGGACCAGAGGAGTAAATCTCTTGTGGCTGCTCTTGTTGCTTCTTTCCTTGCTATTGCCTTGAGGACTGCAGTACTGTAATTGCCTTTGTAAGTGCTTTAAAATTTTCTTTTACATTATAGCACTGAGCATGTTTGTAAGTACTGTGCAAACTACTGTGCTTATTTGTAAGTACTTTACAAAGCTGAAGACTTTCTTTTATTACTGTATCTGTTTGTGTTTGCTTTGGAATTGCTTGCAGAAATACCAGCCAGTGTCTACAGAAAGCAGATTCAATGACTGTAAAGTTCCTTTGCATTCTAATGCATCGTGTTTGCATGTGCTTTGAGATTGCTTGCAGAAACTTCCTTTGCAGGATCCAATCTATGTCGGTCACCGAGATCAGCGGTTTAGTCTTTTGAGCTTTCAGACTTGTGCTGGAGACCATCCTCACCCACCAGAATTTTCCTTTGTATCCTACTTTACTGTGTTTGTGTTAGCTTTGAGGATTAGTGTGTACTACTGTAGATTGCTTGCAGAAGAGCTGATGGTTATGTGGCAGTGATTCCCTCCAGAGGCTCCATACTGCGGAGCCTTGCAAATTCATCCCCACACCAATTTAAGCCCAGGCACCTGCATGGAGGCACTGCAGTTTGGAAGCAGAAGGCCGCCTTGCCTTGCCAGAACAGCTGATGGGCAGGCAGAAGTGGTTTCCACCGGAGGCTCCACACCAGGAACCTTGCAAAATCTCTTAAACCTTTTGCTTCGTTTAATGATCGCAGAGGTCATTTAACAAACTGAAGCAATCAGCAAGCCTGATCTTCATTCACCTAACGGCCCGGTTGATTTGCTTAATGAGCCTGGTCGTAACAATGAGTCTTACTCATTTTATGACAGTTTTGACTTACGACCCTAATGGGCAGGCTCCATTAGGGTCATACCTCAAGGACTACTTTATGCTTGTGGGTATTTGGACCTCCAAGGCCTGAGAATGTACCATCTTTAAGCTTGCATGGGGTAGCACTTCCACATTCAAGACTGATACACAATCTGGGAGTCTTCCTGGACTCGCAGCTCTTGCTTCATGAGCAGAGAGCAACTGCGCGTAGGAAGGCCTTTGCTCGAATTTATCTGGTGCCCCCTTTCCTGGCTCAGGTGGCTCTTCAGCCACTTACTCACCCTGGTCGCCTCACTGCTTTACTATTGCAAGGCACTCTACTTTGCCCATGTAACATTTCCATTCCACAAGCTGCACTAATTGCCTGATTGCTTTCCAGTGCAATTCGGGGTACCGGTTGTTATGTATAAAGCCTACATGGCATAGAGACTGGTTACCTGAGGCACTGCTTATCCCCGGCAACACAGGTGTCAAACTCGATCACGTCACATGACATCACATGACTTTTTTGCCTTTGCAGAGCCGGGGTGGATGTGGCCTGCATGTGCATCCGGCCCATGGGCTGCCAATTTGACATCCTTGCCCTACCTACAAGGTGCTTTGATCCGGCAGGATTGGCCGTTAATTAAACCATGTCAGCTATCAGGACTCCAGAAAAACGCCTATTCTTTCATAGTGCCTGCCTTTTGGAATGAGGTTCTCCCAACTTCTAGATGGGCATTTTGGGTGGCCTCAAAGACCTGACTCTTTGCTTAGGCCTTTGGCTAGAAAAGGGGCCCTTTTGTGGAATGGATGTGTTTGTTGCTGCTTGTTTTGTCATTTTCGCTTCTTCTTTCATTGTGGCCTTGTTATTATTGTTTAATGGTTTTCATATTTTATTGTGAGATGCCCACAGTTGTTGGGGGGGTTGGATGGTGTACAAATTGAGTCAAATAAATAAATGATAAAGTTGAGATTTGATTACCACATTGAAATCTGTCTTACAATATACATCACAGTAAAGCCATCACTTGACCTCATTAATCTTCCAGCTAACAAACCATAGCATGATAAATGTACAAATTACTCTGAGGGAAAACTCTATTAATTAAATTCATCACAATCTTACCAGCTCAAGCAAGAAATTGGCATCCCCTCTATGTCTTAATTCAACACAGAGTTAAATGAATTCCAATACTGTTTGTTCATATATTCATGCCCGTACAATGTGTGCAGCTACAGAAGTTTCTAGTCAAACTCACCTTAAATATCTCAGGCTCCTCAATATCCAGAACTTCTGCATTAAGCTGGCTGTTCCAACTGGAATTTCGCCTGTTATTTGTAGCACTTGGTGTAAAAAGCCAAATTACGCAGGTAGCAATAATAAATCCAATAGTAATTCCCAAGAAAAGTCCACTGAAGTAACTAGGGAGAGGAAGTATAAGGTAAACATAGATCGACATGGTGAGAAAGTACAGCGTCTTCATCGGAAGCCTAGCTTGTGGTGCTGGTAGTTCGATTCCACCTTCACTTCTAATTAGTGGAGAAATTTCTTCTTGCACCTCTATCTTCTCCAAACTCTCCAATTGTTGGTCTTCTCTGTCATCCTCTATTAAGCAGAAGTCCTCAGAATACAACTCGCAGAACTCTTCGTCTTCCTTACTTGCCAAGGCGGAAAGGCAGCAGCGTTCAAGTACCAGAGAAGTCTTAGAACTAGAATCCTTTGTGCTTAAGAACGGGGAGCTTCTAGGTTCCACTTCTTTTGGGTGTCCTTCAGTGGCTTGGGTTTTGGTACTCTTATTTACACTGGAATTACTTCCATAGAAGTCTCCTTCCGAATCACATTCTTCTTCCTTTATACTATAGTTATTATTGCTTTCCAAATGGCCATTCAAGCTGGAGAGACTGGACAGTTCTGAAGCACTTGAAGATAAAGCTTTGGGCCTGTGGCTGCTACTCTCATCACTCATTATTTTGCTGAAGAGCTGAAAAGGCTCATAAATCACTTCCGAAAACCGCCTCTTTGTGTTCTCAATTTTGGCTTCCATTTCGGGTACTTTAAAAAAGGAGCGGGTGTCCGGAGACGTCAAGGGAGACGAGGGAGCCGTTTTGGAATCGCTACCTGTGCTTTGAGGCTGGGTGAACTGTTTGAAGAGGTGCAAGTTCAATTTAGAGTCAGGTGGTTTGAACGACACCGCTTCAGGCTCCTGCTTAGAAGTGTCTGTGGACAGAGACTTCACCAGAGTTTTCATTAACTGTCTGTGTCTCGTGGGTAGAGACGGCTCTTTTGGTTCAATGTCTGTGGAAAGGGATTTGACTAAGCTCATGAAAGGCTTTGAGCTAGTCACAGTGGTTGGCGTGCTAGACAAGACATGTGACTTGGAAGGGGAGGACAAAGGAGAAGACGAAAGGCTGGTTCTCAGTTCTGAAGGCAATGCCACACCAAGTGGGCTAGGGGCTTGGCCCAAATCTGAGGAGGGTGATGCAGCCAATGGCACCACACTAAACCCTTGGGACTCCAAGGGTTTCACAGTTGGCAGAACTGTGGGAGATGCAGCCACAAAAAGCGAGGTAGTGGGAACAAAAGAATTCTGCTCACCATGATCAAAGCATAAGTCTTCCTTAGCTTCAAGTGCAGTTACAATGCTTTGGTCATCGGGTGTCTCAGGAGGAGACTCCGTACACTTTTCTTCTTCCTCCTCCTCCTCCTCCTCCTTCCCAAATGCCGAGAAATGAATGGTGATGGTTTCTCGGGAAATGGATCGCTGAACCTGCACTTTTGGCGCTGGCTGCTTTGAGGACATTTCACTGGTTTTCTCTGCATGGCTAATGTTCAGACTTGTCATTGCAGGTCCCAGAGATACACCAGGGTCTATGAAGAGGAAGCCAAACATAAATTAGACTGGAACATTTTAATGTTGCACAAGATAACACTTCTACAGATAGTCTTTGACGTACAGCCACAATTGATCCCAACATTTCTATTGCTAAGACAGTTGCTAAGGGAATTTTGCCCCATTTTATGGCCTTTCTTGCCACAATTGATAAGTGAATCACTGCAGTTAAGTTAGTAACACAGTTGTTAAATGAATCTGGTATTGACTCTGCTTATCAGAAATTTGCAAAATGAGATCATATGACCCCAGAATACTGCAACCGTCATAAATACATGCCAGTTGCCAAACATCTTAATTTTGATCACATGACCATGGGGATGCTGCAATGGGTTGTAAGAAAAATGGTCATAAGTCACTTTTTTCAGTAACATTGTAAATTTGATCAATCACTAAACTAAGTTGGTTGTAAGTCAAGGACTACCTGTCTAACTGTAAGTGTAAACCTAGCAAGAAGAAATACACTGGAAAAGTAAAACAACCACTTCACAAACGTATGGCACAACATAGGAGAATAAACCCATCAGGACAAGATTCAGCAGTCTATCTGTATTTGAAAGACAAACTTCACTGTTTTGAAGATAGCAAAGTCCACATTCTAGACAAAGGGGACAGCTGAGATCAAAGGGGGTCAAAGAGTCTATCTATGTAAGATTTAACAGCCCTCCCTCAATGGAGGGGGAGGGGTACAACACCATCTATCTACAACCCAGACCTTTCAGCAGTTCTAAGAAGGTTCCACACCCATTTTCACTATTCAGGTGACCTTGAAGGCACAGAGAAACCTCCAAGCAGCCTCAATGATTGTACAGAGGGCTATAAAGCACTGTGAAGTGACATATAGGTCTAAGTGCTATTGCTTGGATTGAAGACATATTATAGTATAAAAATATACAGGCTCTTCCAAACTTATTCCATGCACTGAACGGAATCTCTACACATTGCAAAGGTTGTTGATAAGGGGTAAAAAGTCAGCTGAGTTTAAAGAATCCCATAGTGAATATACATCAGAGGTGGGTTTCAGCAGTTTCTGACCAGTTCTGGAGAACCGGTAGCGGAAATTTTAAATAGTTCGGAGAACTGGTAAATACCACCTCTGACTGGCCATCTATTCTCTGCCTCCCGAGTCCCAGCTGATTGGGAGGAAATGTAGATTTTGCAATATCCTTCCCCTGGAATGGGGTGGGAATGGAAATTTTACAGTATCCTTCCCCTGCCACACCCACCAAGCCACGGCCATAGAACTGGTAGTAAAAAAAATTGAATCCCACCACTGATATACATACTTGAGCAGTTCTGCATTATTATTTCGGCAGTAAAAATATTTGAATAGATAATAAATTATAAAAATGAAAATTGTAATAAGTTGATTATTTGCCTCTCCAACCTGTCAGTCAGGATAATTACGGTTCTGTGATAATACTGTTCATTCCAGAGATTATAATGTCAAGACGTTAAGTTTATTAATCAAGGAGTTCAAATATAAAATATTTTCTATTCTTTATCTGAACATTAATCTTTTAAAAGACAATGATTTAGGGAAATGTTTATATGTGTATGCATATGTACAGAGATTTGTGCATATATACAAGTGCTGTAGCAAGATTACTGAGTAACATATGTGAATTCGGGATTCCAAGATTATTGTTGGCAAAATGAACCAAAAATCCCATTGAAAACTGAATCTCTCCCATACAAAAATGCCTTTTTCTTCCAAAAAGTCAATTTTCATGTAAGAAGAGTTCCTTAATAGATCAAAAGGGTGAAAAAAAGCAAGCTACCATGAGAAAAAGCCCAATTCTAAAACATCTTTTAGCTCAAAAAGAACTGCATTATCAACTTTCCAGGAGGATGTGACTGCTGGACCACAACCCAAAATCAGAACCACCACACAATTGATAAGCAAGACCATTTGATCTCCCAGAGTGCAACTAATATGTACCCCTAAATGACAGTAGTCATTAATAGCCTTTATTACTTTATCCAATTTCTTTTAAAAGATATTCAACATGGGTTTCATTACTATTTATGGTAAAAAATGCTTAATTTTAATTTTGGATGCAGGTAAGTACAGGGCGTGTGTGGAGGCTTGGGGAGGGCGAAAAATGGGCCTACTGGAAATTCGGGAAGGCCAGAAAGAGGGACTCCGGTGCCTGGGGAGGCCATTTTCACCCTCCTGGAGGCTCAAAGAAAGCCTCTGGAGTCCGGGGAGGGCAAAAAAAACCACCCCCACTGTGATGCAGGAGGCTGACTAGGCCACGCCCACCATGGCCACACACACCCAGCAACCGGGCAGAGAACCCCTTGCTAAAAATTTTGAAGCCCACCCCCGAGTGACACTGATTGATGGGTTATAGTCAATCCAATTATGTGAAGATCCAGCTCCCATGACAGAAAAGGAGAAGAGGGAGGAAAAGAGGATGATATGATCACAGTAGTGCTGGGTGTATCACTGGAAGCCATGAAGGGTAAATTGGGAATATATCATCCTTGAGAAGGTCTATCTGTACGATCATTAAAGTTGATATTGACTTGATAGGATATAAGCAATCAATCAAGCAATGCGGACAATAACCGTTGGGATAGCAACACAATATATTTAAACATTTCATTAATCTATACGAAACGGGTGGGGTGGAGTGGTGTTACACCTCATTGACTCTTAACAGGCTTAATTCTGAGTAAATATGCAAAGGAAAATAAAACACAATTCTGTGATTCTTGGCATTCCTAAACCTGGTGCTCTCAAACAGCTGAAAATTACTCCCTCAAATGCAACAGTTGACTTTCTTCATTTTTTATCCCTGTGTCAGGAATTATATGCATCATTTATCTAATGATGTTAAATGGATTCCTCTAATAAAACTTTACATTATGAATGCTCTGCTTTATTAGAGCCAAATACAGGTAGTCCTTGACTTAAACAATTTGTTTAATAATGATTCAAAGCAGGGGTGGGTTGTCAATATGTTTACTGCTGGTTCGCTCAGGATCGCGCTGCATATGCGCACATGAAGCATGTGCATGCAGCAATAAAAAACATCTGTATGCACAGAAGTGAAATCCAAGATGGCAGCGCCCATGGAGACACCGATGAAACTGGCTCCGTGACGTCACCGCGGAGTTACTACCGGTTCTTATAGAATCGGATAGAACCGGTAGGAACCCACCTCTGGTTCAAAGTTAGAAGAGCACTGAAAAAATGACTTACGACCATTTTTTACACTTAGCAACGTTGCAACACCTCCATTATCACATGATCAAAATCCTGAAACTTGGCAACTGGCTCACATTTATGACAGTTGCAGTGTCCTGGGGTCATGTGATCACCTTTTGCAACCTTCTGTCAAGAAAAGTCAATGAGGAAGACAGATTCACTTAACAATTATGTTATTAACTTAACAACTGCAATGATTCATTTAACAACTCTGGCAAGAAAGGTCGTAAAGTGGAGAAAAACTCACTCAGCAACTTTTTCACTTAGCAACAGAAATTTTGGGCTCAACTGTGGTCATAAGACAAGGATTGGCTGTACATGCCTTTTACCAACATATGGAGTGTTTCAACTACTTACATAAACATATTGATTTCATTTTAAATGAGATCTCATTCAGACCAGATGCTTTTGATTGCACGTACAGATGTGAATACACCTCTGGCTTAGCCATCAGCAAACAGCAACCTGGTTCCTTTATTTACGTTCCAGATGAGAAGCAACAGGGAGAAAAAATTCCACTGCTCCAACCAGCGTGTACTGAAAATGCAGCTGATCATGTTTATGAATAATCTCTCTGCATCAGTGGTTCTCAACCTTTTCTTCAGCATGGACTTCCCTTTAAATATCTTTTGTGGCCACAGACCATGGCCACAGACCACCAAGACTCAAGATTTAAACCATAGCATTTCTTCAACCCTTCACAGGCCACCTGTGGTGACACTGTGCCTCACCCAGGGCTCCGCGGACCACGGGTTGAGAACCACGGCGGTATATCATTTCAAAAGCACATGTAACTGCAAGCGGAAGTGTAGCTATATAACGGAATAACAGACTTGGAAGGGACCTCGGAAGTTTTCTAGTCCTGCTTAAGCAGAAGATCCTGAAGCATTTATTGAAGAAGAAAAAATGTTGTGGTCCCACCCCCTCAGCCCTAGCATTTGTGTGCACTAGCACACAAATACCTTCAATGTGTCTTCCAATCATTTTTCCATGGATGTAGCTGAGCACAGCTTACACTCTTGCACACACATAGAGTGTCACAACAGCACAGGGAGACAGGCTGCTGGCAAAGCAGTATTTCCACATTAAGCAGAACACAATAGCCACACAATGTGCAGTTTGCTATCCAAGCAGAACAGTTCATAGCAAATTTTGCACCTTTGCAACTTGGGCCAGGCAGTGTCAAAATGCAGCTCCACTGAAGATTGGAACATAAAAATCAAATACTGGCTTCTTCTCATTCAAAAGAAAAGAGAACAAATCAGGGAGACCTTTACATTGGTTATTCTTTGAAATGGACAGAAATGAATAATGTTTACAACACTGTTTTCTGAGTGAGGGTAAGCAGGTACTACTGCAGGATGTCCAGATTTGTTCAATTGTACGTTCTAGGAATAGGGAGATCATTCATTAATGGGCATAGTATATCACTGTGCATGGTTACCTCAGAACCCTACCCCCACCAAAAAACAACTCCCAGAATTCCCAGCCAGAGATAGTTAGGCAGACTAACAATTCTGAGAAAAGGCCCCAATGTATCCAGAGGGCCACTAAGTTGAAGAAAGCTGGTTTGGAAGTTATTATTTAGAATTATCATTGATTGTACAAAACTTTCACAAGATTCCACTAAATAAGGATAAGCAACAGCCATCCAGCATTGCCTGTAATAGACTACAATTGGTCCTCCATGCATATAAAAATACTTTGTAGGCATTGAAAATGCTGGCCTGCACAGGCAGGTTGCTGAGCACTATGAAGACGCAAAAGCTGGGCCATAGGAAGTGCTCCAGGAGTCCAGGAAGAGGAAGGGCCTGAGCGTGACAGCCTCACAACTATCCAAGCAGGTTTCCTGAAAACAGTAGGGCTTGGTCAACCAAGCGGTGCCACTCTATGGACACACAGTTGTCTTCACCCTAGAACAGGGGTGTCAAACTCAAGGCCTGTGGGCTACATCCAGCCCGCAAGAGTGCTTAGATCTGGCCCACGGGGCCGCCCTGGAAACAGGGAAGGACCGGCCTGTAGTGACTCTGCCAGTGAAAACGGAGCTTGGGAGGGCCATGTGCAGTCAAAAATGGAGGGTTGCAGGTAGAGGATTGTAGGAGGCCGCCACAGCCAAAAATGGAGCTTGGGAGCCTGTTTTTTCTGGCAGAATTCTCAGGCCACCAGAGGTCCCCAACACGAGTGATGTCAAGCTGGCCATTCCCCCTGGCCACGCCTCCCCCCGAGGTCAACACAACCCTGATGTGGTCCTCAATGAAATTGAGTTTGACACCCCTGCCCTAGAAGAGGCACTGCTTCGGGATTATGGACAAGGAAAGTGGGGAGACAAAGTTTGGTCAGGGATGATAGCCTGGGAGACTAGGACTGCTGAAGGGAAGGTAAAACAAGGAGGATGCTGAGAAGAAAGGCAAAATATAGCTGCCCCACTGTGAGGGTCTCTCATAGATAAGAAGTGACTATGAGCAAGACCTCTTTGTTGGGCCAGGGAATGGAGGATGATCTCTTCCAGCATGGAGAGAGAAAGGAAAAGGAATGAAACCAAAAGAAAAGGAAGGAGAAGAGATGAAGAGGATCTGAGCAGCTCTTCATAGCACGGATTTTAGATTTTATCTCCCTTGATATAATTGGAACAGTGTCTATAAGTAATCCTTGATTTACAAACTCAGTTGTGCCCAGAATTTTGATTGTAAATCATTGTAGTCACCTGGTTTTAAAATCGCTTTAAATATCTTTTGCTTTTTGCTTTTTCCAGTTGTATTGTTTCCTGTGCTTTTTTGTTTGTTTCTCTAATTTGTTTGTGTGTTTCTTTTACGTATGTAGTAAACCTTTAAATATTTTTAGATACGTAATAGAAATAGGTCCCAAATGCTACTTTTCTTTATAATGGTTATTAAAATGGGAAGCATATCGGTGCCAAGTCAAATCAACACTTTACAAAAAATCTTTCATTGTTTGAAAACCCCCCCCTTCCAATGTTGTTATTTGGGGGGGAAGCATAAAAGATATTTGCCACATACTGCTGTAGTGATTATACAGATTGTACAGTGATTATTTTCAGCTGCGATCCTTTTTGAACTGTTTGTAGAATAAAGGCCACAGTGCAGAATAATGTACGTTGTTCTATTTTTTCCCCATTTTAGTTCCACACCTTAATCCTAGGTGTATCAACATCAATATTTTTTCATTTCCCAGTCTTGGGTCAAACTTTTTAAAATTATTTTCTCTAGCAAAACTAGGCCTTCAATTGTATAATGTTATGTAGTTCTCACGGTTCTTTCAGTCATTAATTACTAATACATGCAGTAATAAAACAGATGAGAATTCCTGCTAATTAATTAAATGAAAAAATATTGATGCATGTTGAATTAATCAGCATTAAACAAATTAAAAGGTACAAGCAAGCATTTAAATGCCGTCTTTCTAAAAATTTCACTAATTGTCCGAAATTTTATCCTTACGTTCAGCAAAATGCAATTACCAAACAGAAATACTGAATATTTACATGTGTTAAGGTTTTAGAGGACATGTTTGCTGCTATCATACATTTATATCAAAATAATATTTTTTCTGGTTTTAGAAAAAACTAATTTGCTATTCCACCAGCCCAGTAAAAATAATATTGTCCTATTAAACTGAAAAAAGGGTAATTTAAATATATTTTAATAATTCTAAGAATTATTTTAGTAGTTCTAAGGAAATTATATAGTTAATATATTTTATGTTATATATTTAAATAGTTGTAAGAAAAAAACCTAGCTATTGTCTTTTACTGCTACTGAACATTCAATGACTTTTTTTTAAAAAAATCCATTGTTCAAGTTTGTGTGGGGTGAAATCTGCTTATAAGATAAATGTAGCACATTTATTTGAATTGCTTAAAATGTAAAAATAGAAATATAACATTCTATTTAATACTAATTACACCATAACAAAAACAAAAACAAATCCTCATTGTGAAGTGATGTTAACCTAGTTTAGAATCTGACTCCTCAAAAGTTGTATGTTGGGTGTATATGAAGCAAACTCACCATTTGGGGGCTACATATACTTTCAAAAGCAAAACAGTAATTTCTGTTGTGGGCACAGGTTACGGACATTTAAAATCCACTATCTTTTTGATTTTAAAAGTATTAAATCTCTTCTGCTATGCTAAAATCGGATTTTCAATTTTGCATTGTATTATTAGATTTGAAGGTATTGTTACTGTTCAGTCTTAACATTAAGTTTTACAATTCATATACACCTCAGACAAATCAATGCCCACATTGCTTCTGCTATGAGTTTTATATGGAAACCAGTGAAATAACTGTTTTCCAGTAAGAAAATTACAAATGGTGTCTGCCTTCACATACAGACAGTCCTCCACTTACAACAGTTCATTTAGTGACTGTTCAAAGTTACAAAAGTACTGAAAAAAGTGACATGATGATGTTTCACACTTATAATCAGAACTGCAGAAAAAATAATTGCTGCCAACCTGCCTTCCACTGTACACTGCACGAGTCAAAAAGAGGGCCGTGAAAATATTTACTGACCCCTCGCATCCTGGACATAGATTGTTT
>JANHFT010003145.1:23823-37630 GCA_032467955.1 Pseudoxenodon macrops | reverse complement strand
GAAGGGTTCGGTGAATGCGCATATGAAACTGGTGGGGGTCAGTACCTCCAACAAGGTTAAGAACCACTGGTCTAAAGAGTAGGAAGGAGGGATATCCATGACCATTAAATTAAGGAATAATAAATAAAGGTAATCTCCGTCTGCCTCCTCCAGCAACCCCCCAAAATAAACAAAAAATAGACTCTTTCAGTGCCATAACTGTAAAAAAAGAATTTCCTGATTGACATCTAACTCACCTCTATGGGTTGACAGTGTTTTCTAGACAAATAATTCCTAATATAATTAATATTTTGGATAATATTACATGTATAGACATCACAGTTCTTTTGCCTGTTGAACTTGAATGTCAAGTTTCATATTTCAGACCTTTACTGTTTACTGTACACAAGATCAAACTATTTACAAACTGGTCCAATGTACTGTGACTTTTCATGCTGCTCATGGATAGGGAACAGAGGTGAGTTCCTACCGGTTCTGACCGGTTCTATGGAACCGTTAGTAACATGGCAGGCTGGTTCGCTGGAACCGGTTAGCGACGCAAGCCTGCCACACCCCCGATCTGATTCTCTCAGCGGCGCCATAGGCACTGCCATCTTGTTTTTGTTTCTGCGCATGCACAGCAGCTTTTTTAAAGTAATGCGCATGCGTGCATGGCGTGTGAAGCGCACGTGCGGCCGTGGCACGTCCCTGAGCGAACCGGCAGTAGCAGGATCCAGAACCCACCCCTGGTAGGGAACATATGGCCCATAGGTCCCTCTGCCAAGAAATTCAGTAGTGATAGTAAACACTGCACAAGTAATGTAATTTCCCATTCACTTTTGGCAAGAAACAAGAGTGTTACACTTGGGAGAGTGAAAAAACACTTAGAAACCTTTTCAAAATTCAATTCCCTCAGAAAAAAGAGGACCAGAAATCCATCTTACCAGCTCTCCATCCGTACTATACATGCACACATGTGTGACTTTGCCACCAGCCACTAAAAAAACCACCACCTCAACTTAGCAACTATGTTCTTACATTACTTAAGTTTCTGGACAGATTACAAAGAGTATAATAACTATAAAAGCTCTACAACAATTACACTGTAGATTACCAAAGAATGGAAAAAACACAGCCAGGCTCTGTCTGTCCAAACTGGTGGCAGCAGGTACAATTCTTCATAAAGTTACAAAGAGTAAATTTCACAATGAAGAGGAAGGAACACATACAACTTACTCAACCGACACAGAGAGGTCCTGCAGACCTACAAATAGGTAAAAATTTTCTCATGAGAATGAAATAAAGTAAAATCCGAACATTCTTCATGACATCACGGATACACCTTTGTAATTTTCTTGACAATTCTAGAACGTGATTTTGCTTCTGCCTTCTTGAGGATATGTCGTCAATTTCCCAGTATAGTCAACAACTGTAGGATTTTATTTTTTTGATGAACTCCCACATCTAAGCACCTTCAACCCTGCTTAGCCTTTTGAAAACAAAGTTGTCCTATTACTGTCCCCTTGCAAGGGTATTGGAGTAAACAAATGATTCAATCTACAGAAAGCACTATACTTACTTAATCAACTTGTCTTCACGGGGACAATCAAGACTTTTTTTAATAGAGAGATATGACAGAGTTCTGAAAAACACTGTTAAGAACCCAGAAAGGAAATAAGATTCTGTCTTAATCTTTGCCTTTTTGGCAAAATATCTTCTACCCTGTGCACAATATTAACCGATTAACATCACTGTGCAGAAGAATGCAGTAAAAAAAAAATCCATAAAGCTCTATCAAATATTTCAGCTGTGCTCTGAAAACATAATATAAGCTCTGAAAAATAGAGTTGATCAGAAGCCTTACACAATTTGGAAAATGCTCTGAGTTCACCCTGCCAAGCAAAGATTTAATAAGCAATAGTTAGAAACAAGGGATTAAAAAGTTTTATAACCCACCACTTTTGTCCTGGAATATAAAGGAAGAAACTGCAGAACAATTCACAAAAATAATACTCAAACACATTTAAAAACAAAACGTAAACATGACCAATTTTCATTTGTCCTGCAAATAAAATATGTTGAAACAAATACAGGTTGATGGCATTGGCATAGCTACTTTGGAAAAAAAAGATTCCTGGCATTCAACCTTTCATTTGAAACCCATGTAGATAAGGATTTGTCTTAATATTTTGCTGATGTCCTTTTTATCTTGAGAGAAAGAGACACATTGAACAAATTGCAACAGTCTACAGGTAGACTTCAACGTACGACCATATTTGATCCCACATTTTCCACCGCTAAGCAAGTCAGGTGTTAAGTGAGTTTTGTCCCGTTTTATAACCTTTCGTGCCACAGTTGTTAAAGAGAATCACTGTACTTCCTAAGTTAGTAAAATGGTTGTTAAGTGAATCTGGCTTCCCCATTGGCAAAGAGGGATCACATGACCCCGGGACACTGCAACTGTCATAGATATGAGCCAGTTTTCAAGCATCTGAATTTTGATCCCGTGACCATGGGAACGCTTGCAACAGCTGTAAGTGCGAAAAATAATCCTGTCACTTTTTTCAGTCACTTTGAATGGTCACTAATTGAATTGTTGTATAGATCTCAGTAGTTCAGAGTTCCCTTAGTCAACATTGGTTAGCTGTTTGCCTTGTTTGGACTAGAACAATCTGTTCATCTCTAGGTTGATTTATTAAGTGAAAAGACACAAGGCTGCCACTGAAACACAAAAGTTTTTGTTGCAGAATTCAGCAACTAAAATTCTGGTTCATGTAATATGATTTCACCCTTTCAAACTGATTCTGAAAGAATTAACCTGTGGTAAGATGCGTGGCTTATACGTTTTACAAATAAATAATAAATAAAGTTATACTTTTCTTTTATTAAACTCTAAAGCCAATCTGTAATAACACTGTTTACTTGGTACCTTGATATCTTAAATAATGCCCTCCTTGGACTATACTATCTAATCTATTTGTTAAGATTTGAGAAGACATGTCTCTGGTAATCTTAACACATAGATTAGATAATATGGGAGGGTATAAAGGACACATTTTTATCGCCTGGACATTTTGATTGACTTTTTTTTAAAATACTGTTTTAGCTGCTGATTGTCAAGTTTCTGATGAGGTCATTCTCCCTCCCCTTTAGTAAAATGGGTCTTACTACTGTACTTGATTACTGTATTAGCTTTTATTTACTTTCACTGCTCTTGCATCTGTTTTCTGGATAAATAGAAATACATACCAAAATAATCATTTCTGTCCATTGAAACATATACATGAATTGCTTTTTCATAAACACTGTGCCAGTTAAGAATCACATGTGCGACTGACTCATGGGTAGCTACATTTTTTTATTACTAATGGCGATAGAACATTCAGTAAAAAGTTTCAGTCCTAAAAAAATACCAAGAATTGTCCATAGTAAATATCTACAGTTGTGAAACTCCTTAGCTTTTAGAAATTTCAAAGTTTTTCAGATACACCAACCTCAAAATGTAGGCCTCATCATGGTCTCTTTCATCAGTTACAATTTGTCAGACAAAATAGCAACCCCTCCAGAGGTAGGCCTGAATCTGGGAAATGTATACTGGGATTTTTTGGGGTGTATGTGTGAGTGAGATATCTTATGCTTGTATAATTGGCAATCTGTACTGAGCCTCTGGTAAGGAAAGCCTTAGTTTAAAAAGGAATGTTGCAACTGTTTTGCAAAATGTGAAGGCAGAGTAAAACGGCAAGAGAGCTGATAGGATTTTGATTGCTTGATTATATTTTATTCTGGTAACAGATAATTCTCCACTGCATTGTCTGTCTTTCACATTTTGACCCGCTTACACTTCCCTCTCATTATGGTGTTGTTTTTTATGTTGTTATTCATTACTTTTGTTTTGCTATTTTACTATGTTCGGTGCCCAGAGCTGTGATTGTGAGACGGGCAGCAATATAAGTCAATAAAATAAATAAATAATTTCCTGCAGTAATTCAGCCATAAATGAGGAGATTGTTATAATTTGGTGAGTTTATCACAATGTTTACAGCTAGTACCTGTGCAAAAATAAATATCCTTTTCTGCAGTAAGAGCAATCAGCATATTTAAGTGTGAAAAATTCGGAGGGTGGGGAGGAGAGATGGAGTGAAATATGCATTGGGCGTCAAGCCTGAAATCTTAATAGCTTGTGGGTGTATAGAAGGCAGAAAGAGTACAATTATTGCAACAGTAAGTCAATTACATAAGATATTTTCTCCTTACACCAACAAAAGAATGAGCATGACCAAGAGAGTCACAAGTCTAAGACAGATTTGTCAGGGAACAAGCACAAAGCCACAGAAAACTCACTAGTAGACAAATAAACATATGTTTTCATCCAATATATCTTGGGTGAACAAGAGCATTGATGGACAACTGTTAATGAAAACTCCACAAAAAGGTCACTTTGCATATTTTTTTCCAAGCTGTACCACAATTAAGGCTAATCTTGGAAAAGCACAGACGTCTACACAGAGCATGATTTAACATGGGCGTTTTAAACAGTGCTGTGGAGTCGGAGTTGAGGAGTCGGAGGAAATTTTGGGTCCCTGGAGTCGGAGTCGGAAGTACAAAAACTGAGGAGTCGGAGTCGGAGTCGGAACATTTATCTACCGACTCCACAGCCCTGGTTTTAAAGAAGATATACCCATGGTATCTTATATAGATGAACTGATTCTGTGCTTCAGGTGTTCTATTACACACACACACACACACACACACGTATGTGGCAAGATTGGATCAATTGTAGCAGTCCATCTTCTCTGCTTTTATAAATGTTACATCAGCACAAGATGCTGAAAAGTCAGCAGCTACTGGATTGATACCTCCAACAAGAATATATAAATACAGAACAAATTTATTCCAACTGTCCCATTCACTGCTTATATTTTTTATAACTGCAGCAGCATTTTCTCCTCACCTCCCCATACTGCTAGCTCCTATCTCCCCTTTCACATGTACCCATCTACCTGGCTAAAATTTCACTGCAAAAGGGTAATCAATACATTCCCAACACTGGGTTCATATTTCACATTAGGCTATAATCTGACTTTTCTGACTGTAGATATGTACAGTGTATGAACCACAAACCACAGTTAAAGAAGCTATGCGTTGTATGTTTTGCTGTTTTAATTATTTTAAAAGGCCTCCATTTTTATGAAGGAAAATATACAAATGAACTGAATTAATGAGCTTACTTAAGTAGTCTAAAATAAGCAGTATAAATGAATGCAACCAGGAAAGAACATAGTAAGTTTCTTCAGTCTCTGCTGAGCTGCAACCTCTTACCATACCCCATACAAATTTCAGCAGATCTGAAATTGGACTCCTCCTGACCCAATCTTTTTTGGCTACATAATTTTGGACACGGACAAAAAACAAATGTACCTAAGATTGAATTCATCCGAAAAGGCACATTCTTAACATATCTGGTCCATGAAAAATCTCAAATAAGCCATCTTTGACAAATGCATACCTTTTAATCAAACAAAACTCCCAAAAGGAAAAGTAGATATTCTGGGATTCAATGAAGACTGGTCTTTCAGAAAATATTTCCTTCAAAAAAGTTAATTAACAAGGTTTGCTCTATTAATACTGGGTTTAGATGATGCAGGAAAATTAATGATTCTATTAAAAATCAAGAGAACAACAATTAGAGGTAAGTCTATTTGCCAGGTGAAAAGGCAGCAGAAAAAATGTCGGGGAGAAACAGAAGCAACAGGAGGTAGAAGCAACTGGTAAGAAAATATATTCACCTCTAGCAACCTGCTTACATATATGGGCTGAATATTTGTGAAAAACCAGACAATGTTCTGAAGCCTGAAGATAGCTACAAAATAGGTATTTGATCTGAAATAACATCATTCATAGAAGAACAAGCCATTCTTGTAAAAAAAAAAACACATTATAGAAAGTACAGCTATCTGATCTGATCGAAAAAAACTGGAAAGCTTCAAGTAAAATTTTCAGAAATAAAGCTAGTTAATGGGATCGTAAAATATGAGAAGTCTCTTGACATCTTAACATTAAAGACATTTCTGGATTATTACAGATCCAGTATAGAAGCTGAGATGACATTCTCCCCAAAAGCAACTCAACAGTATGAGTAGAAAAAATCAATGATTGATAGTTTGATGTAGCTTTTTTTTTTCTAGTTAGCAAGTTGGTTTCCATGAACTATACAAATTATGTGAGATCAATGCAAATAGGTCTACAGTGCTACATTTGAAGAGTGGGAAATTATCTGGGAAACCACATGGCAAATACCTACTTAACAGATTTAATTATCACAGGGATGAAATAATAATAACAACAACAACAGACAGGAAGTCCTGCCTATGCAAAGAAGCTGAAGAAACAGTGGAGCTGTTGCAAGAAGATTGCGCAGACTGACTACAAGCAACAGCATGACAAGTAGCAACAATGATGCATTGGAAGATCTGCAAGAAATATCATTTGCCTGCTGGTGGGAACCATAGAATAGATAAAAGTCATAGAAAATGAAGAAGTTAAATTGTTCTGGGACTTTAGAATTCAAACAGACAGGCACCTGTCGCATAATACCCCAGACTTAAGAACTGTCGGTAAAAAAGACAAAAAAGTCTGGATAGTAAATACCTGGAGACAGCAGAATAGAATAGAATAGAATAGAAAGAACTGGAGCAGATAACAAAATCCAAAGATCTACAAATAGAAATAGAACAACTGTGGCAAAGGCAAGCAAAGCTAGTACCGATAGTAATAAGGGTCTTGGGTGCAATCCCAAAACAACTAAAGCACCACTTGAACGCCATCATCATTGACAAATTTGCTATCAGTCAATTGCAGAAGGCAGCTTTAGTTGGAAAAGCTTCCATCCTGCAACGATATCTGTGAAACCATCAAACATCCACATCTACCTAACCCAGATTCTTGGAAAGGACTCAATAGGTAGACAAAAATACCAAACCCAAGCTGAACATCTCGTTGACTGTGCGACAAACAACAACAATAATCCAAACCATTTAATCTACAGCAAGAATATTACCGGTACTTCCTTAGTTATATTGCTCACTATTCATTGGCTCCCAAACTTAATTGTTCAAAAGCAAGGTTGCCTACACCTTAACCTCCTCTCCAAGAAGCCCCAAAGCTTCATAAAATAGCAATGTTTTGACCTTGCTGCTTTTCAAAGAAATCCCCAAAATAAAGCAATAACCACCCTGAGAGTAACCACTCGGCCTCAGGGACAAATTATTTTCCTCCCACGTATTACAGAGTAAGAGTCCATAGCAAATTAAATTGAGCGTAGTATTGCTTCATGCTCCTTTCTCTCCATTTTCGCTTACCTTTTGACAACTGCTTCTACTCTAGTTGCTGAATCTTTATTCAGAATTTGTCTGATTAACATCAGTCTGGGAAAATTAAACTGTAATGGCTGGGTGCCTTCAATTCACTGCACAACGTTTTAACAATTCAGCAAATCCGAATTTAAAAACATGAAGATCCACAATAATCTATTCAGTACAATATATATGGGAACCCAAACTCCCAAGTTCTAGCTTAAATAAAATCATATACATTTGTAGAATCTTTTATTCTCATCCTCATCTAGTCAATCTAGTGGTTTAATGGGCATCTATTCAAATTTAAACCCAATCAGGCAGGGGTGAAATCCAGCAGGTTCTGACAGGTTCTGGAGAACCAGTAGTGGGAATTTTAAGTAGTTCGGAGAACCGGCTGGCCCCAGAGAGGGTTGGCAATGGGGATTTTGCAGTATTCTTCCCCTGCCACGCCCACCAAGCCACGGCCAAAGAACTGGTAGGAAAAAAAAATTGGATTTCACTATTGCAATCAGGGTATGCAAAATCCTCTCTTCCCAGCTTATTCCTACCAGCTCTTCAACGATAGTCCTCAACTTACAACCACTCATTCAGCAACCTTTCTAACTTACAATGGCACTGAAAAAGTTACTTATGACTTGGTCCTCGAACTTATGATCCTCTCAGCATCCACAGAATTGCATGATCAGAACACAGGCGCTTGGCAACTGGCATGTATTTGCAATGGTTGCGGCATTCTGGGGGGGGGGTGTCATGTGATTGACACTTGTGGCTTTCCAACAAGCAAGGGGGGAAGCCAAATTCGCTTAACAACCGTATGGCAAAAAGGGTGTAAAATTGGGCACTATTCACTTTTTTTTAATATTTATGTTTCCTATTTCTAACCTGCCTATCTCCCTCAGAGAGGGCCTCTTAACAACTGCCTTGCTTAGCAACGAAAAGTCTGGTCCCAGTTGTGATGATATGTAGAGGGCTACCTGTATGTATGCAAAGATCTACAAGTAGAAGATACATTCCGAAATGTACTTCCTTTCGGGATTGCATCTTTTTAGTCCCCTTTAAATTAATTCCAATTTAGTTTTTGTTCTAGCCCCACCAACCAGCCATAAAAAGTAGTCTCCAGCTTTAAAAAAAGTTGTACATACGGTAGTTTGGTTAAACTGATGGATCAACTGTGCATCCTCATCATCATGGAGAAAAAGAATCGACAGCCCAAACCTTCTGGAATGACAACATTTGTTTTTTTCCACGCTTTTATCTTTTATCATTTTTCTAATTAAAGAAAACTTGCCTATTGGGATCTTCAATATTAAAAGTCACAAAAATGACTTCAGTTTCATTCTGAAGCACCCTGTACATTTTCAGATGCAGTGTTCACATCAATTATCAACAAAGTTTTAAAAGGCTCACCTATCACACTGTTATCTTTAAAAGATATAAATACTAGTGATTCAACTGCTTCTTAAATTTTGAACATTGCATCTCAAATCTAATCTAAATTTTGAACATTGCATCTCAAATCTAATCTAAATTTTGAACATTGCATATCTAATGCTACACATTGTTAGCAACTAATCTGCAATTCATTTATTTGTCTCCAAGGTTCCTGAATTTACAGATAACATCACTGATTAAATTACTATAAAGGTCAGTTCTCACAGGATTTTCCAGCCCTAGTAACTAAATTTCAACTACTATAGATCAGTGCAAACAGTTCTTGATAATTTTCAGTACTTTTTTCTTTTGCTTGACCAAAACCAAGATGGAAAATATCAATAGATTTAAAAGTCATGATTTCTATTTGGGAAATCTCAGTCCAGAAGAGGAAAACAGAGAGACATAGAAATATATCTATCCTCTTCAAATTCACAAGGAAATCACAAGATGTGCTGGAAAGGTCACAGAGAATGCAAAGTGCTTCCAATTCCTCATGTACCAATAGCTGAACACTTTTCATAGCAGTGAAGCTCCAAATGGTTTCCAAGTTGCAGTAATGGGTGTAGTTAGCGCATTCATGACTAGTAGTGGGATTCAATTTTTTTACTACCGGTTCTGTGGGCATGGCTTGGTGGGTGTGGCAGGGGAACGATACTGCAAAATCCACATTCCCTTCCCACTCCTGGGGGAAGGATACTGTAAAATCTCCATTTTCTCCTGATGGGGACTCAGGAGACAGATGGGGGCGGGGCCAGTCAGAGGTGGTATTTACCGGTTCTCCAAACTACTCAAAAGTTCCGCTAGTTCTCCAGAACTAGTCAGAACCCACCTCTGTTCATGATGCAGCCTGTTATATGCTATAAACCCAACTGCAGATTATTGAATAAACAGTGGTTAAACAAACCATGGCTTAGCGCAATGTGAAAATCCATACTCTCAAAACTATTCAGCGCTGAATCACTTAAAAAAAGATTTGACTTAAATACTTAAACAAGGACTCAATGATAGGCCACATCTCTACGGACTTCATTTTGCCTTGGAGAAAGAAAGATCCCAAAGCTAACTTAGCTATTGATAAATGCCATATAGGCCAGAGGTGGGTTCCTAACGGTTCTATTCAGTTCTACAGAGTAGGTAGTAACTCTGCAGTGACGTCACGGAGCTGGTTCTGTTGTGTGGCTCCGTGGGCACCGCCATTTTGGATTTTGCTTCTGCACATGCAGAAGCCTGCCACGTGTGCGCTCGCTTGCGCGCTTTGCACACATGCTCGAGGCGAAACCCTGAGCAAACTGGCAGTAAGAAGATTCAGAACCCACCTCTGATATAGGCTACTGGGAAAGTCATTTCAATTAGTTGCCAAATTTGCCTTAATCTCTACCAGACAGGCAACAAGTCATTTAATTTTAGAAGAGCTTGTTTTGCATAATTAATCAACCGCTTAGAATGTTACACCTCACCTTTATGAAATTGTATTCTGTAATTAACATCTTTTGTAATTTTCAGGCCATTACTTTTGAATGAGCTAAGTATTAAGGATCTCACAGATGCTTTCTTGCGGTCTCTGCCTCCTCAAGGTGAGAACGTTGTTTCAGCTTTGCCTTTTCTTCCTATCTCCTTTGGTTTTTCAAAAAAGAAAAATGTCTGAAGTGCATCTGAAAAAAACCTCGTAAAGGAGCTGGAAATTTAGTATTAATCAAGGGAGGGCTGAAATGGCAATTAGTCTCTTTTGTTCGCAAGAACATCTGAAAGTACACAAATTAGGACATGAATTATTAAAGACACAGTCAGATAGGGCTATCAGCCTGAATGCTTCCTCTGAATGTGCACATTGAAAGGCATACAATGACTGCTCTAAGTATATCCATGTCACAATCCTAGCAGTCAAAAGTAATTAAAAAACATTTATTTGTTCCTCTTATACTTCTGCTCATTGTTACGTTTTTGCTTCTATTTTGGTCATATTTCTTTCATGAGCTCTATGGAGCAAAATACCCCACACTCCCATCAAATTTCTCTTTAATAGCTACCCTATGAGGTAGGCAGGCCTAAGAAAGAAGTTGCCACAGCTGTAGACTTGATCGCAACTCTCTCTCATCCTAGTTTAATATTTTAACCTATATGAGGTACCTAAACATCCCAAGAAAGATGTCAATGTTATTTCTAAATTAAGCCAATGAGAAAGACTGCCCTATTTATAAAAAAAAAACTTATATGGAAGGAAATTTTCTATGACCATCATGAATTCATCTATGATTTCTACTTTCACATTTCCAATAAGAAAATGTCTTTCGCCAATGTGATGCTCATAAAATATAAGTTAACGGCAAGATTCCCAGAGAAAAGTTTTAGATTTAACAGGGCTCCCCAAACTTGGCAACTGTAAGACTTGTGGACTTCAACCCAAGTTGGTCACAAGTCTTAAAGTTGCCAAGTTAAAAGACCTCTGTGTCAGAATGTCATAATCAGGAGATCTCAGTTTTCACTGAGCAACTGGCAATTCTGGGAAAAGAGATGTTTTCCAATTGGCCATGTTCATGTAAACATGGACAAGCTGCTTTCCTATCCATAAAGCAAAGGACCACTGGCTGCAGAGGTGACAGGATAGCTGTGTTTCCCTCTGGAGAATTACTCAGCCTTTGTAATCTTATGTAATTTATATTTGCTACAAGAAAATTGGAAGATATTTCTATTTCTTATCTTTTCTTTCATCTTTTTCTTTGTTTGTTTTTTTAATTCTGTGTTTTTATGTTCTCTGTAGGACTCTTCATAACATTTATGTAAGAGGATTACTCAACCCAACATTCCACTGGCTCTTACAGAACAAGTTCAAAAGCTTTAGTCATAAGCACTTATGAATTAAGTGGCAAAGCAAATACTCTATTCTGAGCTTCTCTTAGGGAAAAAGAAAATTGGGAATCAAACAATTAAAGAACACTCTCACTGTGTGGGACACAAGAAAAACAAATATAAACCACAAAGGCTATACGGATTTTGGCTTTTTATTTACATATCGCTGCTTCTTCATTCAAAAATACTAGATGGGATTCTCCACATCAAAGTATTTTAAAAACGTTGATAGATTTGTTTAGAATAGAATAGAATAACAGAGTTGGAAGGGACCTTGGAGGTCTTCTAGTCCAACCCCCTGCCTAGGCAGGAAACCCCCCTACACCCCTACACCAATTGGTTGCCCCTGATCCATGCTATCACCCAGAATTTATCATATAATGCTCACTGCTGGCTGAAACGCTTGCTTTATGTATTTATTTTCTGCTGGCCTGGATACCTTCTTCCAAGCATGTCTCCTTGTTTGTTACCGAACGTCTCATTCAACCGTTTTATTTTCGGCATCAGAAGTGTGGGAGGGGGAGGGAAATACATATCCCCACTAGGGAGATTTTACTGTACAGCAGGAAATCCTTACGGTGATGGACCGACCTCTCTGGATGCTCTGATTTCTTCCTCCGATGAGCGTGCGATGGCCGCAGCTTGCAGTGGGGTGAGATGCCAGGCTGGGTGACCGTCCACCTGGAAAGGATCGAGGAGGCCAGATTAAGTGAGGAGACCCCCCCCCCTCCCGGGTGACTCACAGATCGTCCAGTCCAGCTGGGAAGCCAGGAAGCCTAAATTCCTGTTTTAATCAACAGACACCGTCTCTTTATAGGGAGTGGAGGCCAAGAGAAGAGAATGCAGGGCTGAACTGTGGGGTCCTAGGTGCTCCAGGAGTTGGGCTGTTTTCTTCCAGATGTTGCATGATCCAACTAGGTAACGTCATCGGTGTTGGAAGGAAATAGGGTTTGTGAAGAGGAGGAGGAAGAAGAGGAGGAGGAGGAAGAGGAGGAGAACTATGGTGCTCTCTGAGCTTGGTGGTTTTCTTGCAGACGTTTCATGACCCAACAAGACAACATCATCAGTGTTAGAAGGAAATAGGGTTCGTGGAGTGGAGGAGGAGTGGGGGCGGGAGGAGGAGGAAGAGGAGGAAGAAGAGGAGGAAGAAGAGGAGGAGGAGGACCTTGGAGGTCTTCTAGTCCAACCGGCTGCCTAGGCAGGAAACCCTATACCACTTCGGACAAAATGGTTATCTAACATCTTCTTAAAAACTTCCAGTGTTGGAGCATTCACAACTTCTGGAGGCAAGTTGTTCCACTGATTAATTGTTCTCACTGTCAAGAAATGTCTCCTTAATTCTAAGTTGCTTCTCTCCTTGATTGGTTTCCATCCATTAGATCTGATCCTCTTGAAAAAGAACATTTAGGATCTACTAAATTTCGTTTGCTTTTCCTCTTTAGAGAGAAAGACATGATAGATGTAAGTGTCTTCCGCGAAGATAAAAGTTTGGCCAATTTCATACCTAACAGGCTGGAATCTTCTGAAAATCTTCTGTAAACAACAGCAAACATCATAGCAGAAGACACACAAAGCAGAGCTTGGTGTAACCTGTTGTTTCTCTCAAACAGTTGTTGAGCAAAATGTTTGTCAATATTGTGTTGTGTTTTGTGATTTATATTCTGCTGTAACGGAGAGACATGAGCTTTGTATTCTAAAACACTCTCCCATATTATAGACAAAGGGGTCGTATTATTCTTTGCTATCAGATGAATAATAACAGAATAACAGAGCTGGAAGGGACCCTGGAGGTCTTCTAGTCTACCCCCCTTTGCTTCTCTTTATTCTCTAATAATAATTCTGTTGTTATTATTCTTGGTAGCTCGACCGAGATTCACTCAGCCTGCGAAGATGAGGCAGCGGGTGATCGCCCGTCCGGTGGGGAGTTCGATTCGACTAAAATGTGTGGCCAGTGGCAACCCCCGGCCGGACATCAGCTGGCTAAAAGACAACAAGCCCCTCACATCGCAGGAGATTGGTGAGAACAAGAGGAAGAGATGGACACTTAACTTGAAGAATCTGAAGCCGGAAGACAGTGGGAAATACACCTGCCGCGTTTTTAACAGGATGGGTGAAATCAACGCCACCTACAAAGTTGAAGTGATCCGTAAGTATTGACCGACAGTTGGGCATGACAGGTGTTGTGGCCGGTT